>PVKE010020723.1:0-27223 GCA_004027555.1 Craseonycteris thonglongyai | reverse complement strand
ATTCTTTAGGTTGACTGGGCTTAACCAGGCAGTTTTATACTCCATATGAGCTTGGGTTGCATCATCTGGGAATTCAATTGGCCTGGAAAGTCCAAGATTGCTCACCAGATCCAAGATGGCTGGTGGCTGATGTTGGCTGTTGTTTGGGGCTGTTGACCAGAGCATGTACATGTGGCCTCTCCTGTGATACTTGGTTTTTTGACAGCATGATAGTTGACTTCCAGGGAGGAAGGGAGAGAAGCAATGAATGCTCCCAGTCCTTTTAATGTCCAGGCCTACCTCACAGTGGCACTCTACCACATTGTCTCGGCTTGTCAGTCTAGTTTTAAGAGGTGGGGAAGTAAACTCTACCTCTTGATGGGGGAGAGTGACAAATACTTTGCAGGCATCTGTAATCCACTACAGATACCAAGTGGCAATGCAATCTTACCTGGCTACCATGAATGAGGTGTTATTTGATCTATCAAATCATAAAAGAGGACATGCATAATAGCACCCATTGTAAAATGCAAAATGGTAAATATAAAATTGAACCAGAGCAGGTCTGAAAGGCATAACTAATCATACACAGCCCAAGCCAATGGATCATATTCCCATGGTACCTGTTCTTCCTCCTTCCCTCTTTTCCCTAAATCTATGGCCTCATGGGGAGTGCCTTATGATCAGTAAAGTAAGGATGGCTGGAAAAGGAGGAAGATGGCTGCTGCAGTACAATCCCTAAGTGGCCCTGAAGGACAGTGGTGTCACAAATCCTCCTTGTGGGCAAAACTTTAGGCAGTCCATCTGGTTGTCTACTTCATATGGAAAGGCACATGGCCTGAAAAGTGAATCTACATTTATCTAAGTGCAGTGGCTATTGGTTTGGCTGGTTGGTTGGGGATTTTGAAAAACACAGGATTGGAAGATTAGTGATAAGGAGATCTGAGGGAAATGTGGTGAATATCTTGAAAGGTATCCATACCCCAGTGGGTACTCACCACAGAGGAGGCTGTCAATAACTGAGTGGTCAAGACCCATCTGCAGATGTCTTTCAGCGTCTTTCCCCAGACCTCTTGGTCCTTGCTCCAGGGGCCCATTTACAAAGTGGCCATGGCGTCACGGGTGGAGGCTGGGCATAGCTACAGCAGCAGCATGTGCTTCTCGTTACCAAGGCTGCTCCGGCTGCTGTCACCGTTGAGTGCCCAATCTGTCAACTGCAGGGCCAGAGCTAAGGTCTTAATATGGCACCATTCTCTTGGTAGATTATCCACCCACTTGGTGAAAAATTGATTACATTATACCATATATCACAAAGGTGCAGGGGTTTGTATTTCTAGGGTCAGATTTACCTTCCTTACCTGAAACACTTCTGCCAGTGCTACCATTCATAGTCCTAGAGAATATTTTATCTATCATCATGATAGCCCATGCAAGATCTCCTATGATTAGAGGATACATTTTATATCAAAGGAGTTGGGACAATGGGCTCGTGGCGTAGAATTCACTGGTCTCCTCATGTGTCCCACTATCTAGCTATAGCTGTCTTGACAGAATGGTGCAATGGTCTGCCAGAAGGCAACCTACTGGGAGATGATAGTTGCAAATGATATACCTAATAAGGGATTAATAGCCAAAATATATAAAGAACTCATATAACTCAACATCAAAAAAACAAAAACAAAAAAACAACAGTGCAAGTAAAAATGGGCAAAGGACCTGAACAGATACTTCTCCAAAGTAGACATACAAATGGCCAATAGACACAGTAAAAGGTGCTCAACATCACGAATCATCAGGGAGATGTAAATTAAAACCACAGGGAGATACCACCTCACACCCCTCTGAATGTCTACTATCAAAACTACAACAAATAGTAACTGTTGGTGAGGATGTAAAGAAAAGGGAACCCTCATGCCTTGCTGGTAGATTGTAAACTAGTGTAGCCACTAAGGAAAACAGTATGGAGTTTCCTCAAAAAATTAAAAACAGAACTATTGTATGACACCGCAATTTCACTTCTGGGTATTTGTTCAAAGAAAATGAAAATAATTCAAAAAAATAGATGCACCCCTGTGCTTACCGCAGCATGGTTTACAATTGCCAAGATATGGCAGCAACCCAAGTGGCCATTGGTAAATGAACAAATAAAAAAGTGGTATGTATATAGAATAGAATATTAGCCATAAAAAGAATGAAATCTTGTCATTTGCAATAACATGGATGAATAGAGTATCATGTTACAAGACATAAATCAGACAGAGGAAAACACCATATGATTTAACTTATGTGTGGAATCTATAAAACAAAATAAACAGAAACAAACTCATAGATTCAGAGAATCAACCAACGATTGCCAGAGGGGAGGGGGTGGAGGAAGGGGTGGAAAGGGGAAGAGGATTAAGAATTACAAACTTCTAGTTATAAAATAAGTCAAGCATAGGGAATAGAGTCAATAATATTGTGATAACTGTGAATAGTGACACATGGTTACTGGATTTATTGTGTTGATCATTTTGTAAGGTATATAAATGTTCAATCACTGTTGTAATCTGAAGTGAATATTATATGTCAAGTATAATTAAGAATACATTTTTTAAAAATCTGGGTCACCCTAGCTATCTAGCCAAGATGGTGGCAGAGGGTAAGGAGGAACATGGAACACATGAAGGAGAAAGCTATCAACTTAGGCCTGTGACCAGCTACAAATTTGGGGACCACAGCTGCTATGTGTTGGTTAATAAATTGCTGTAACTCCCCTTTTCTTCCCTTGGATGAGTAGTAGTAGTGCTAATGCTTTAGGTTTCAAGAGGAAATATTACCAAATTGACCCCAATACAACCACTGAAAGAACTTTGTGTGTCCCTTGATTGAGGATACCAATTATTTTCCAAATAAAAGACAGTGAGGAAGCAAAGGCGCAAATGGAGTGAAGTCTTGTGATTTCCCATCTTCCCTCCTATGCTCCGCCTCCCTGCTCTGTGCCAGGAGGCTGGCCTGTACGAACTGCACTGACAGGTGTACCTGTCTACCGCCCCTGGCTGACTTGGAGGCACCAGCAAGGTATCATGCGGTGGGAGAAGGGTGAGGTGTAGCTTTCTGCCAATTGCTTTTGTACCAGATTGCCCTGGCTCACTTGTGTCCCTCTCTAAAGAAGGCCACCATTTCTATGAGGCAGCCCTCTTATACTCCACCCCTCTCTCTGGGTTCTAGTCAGGCTTAGGGCCAGGAATTGCTGTTCTGGTGCTGGGCACTGCTGTCTTCTGTAGATTTTCCTAAACTCTGCCCATACCTTTATAAACAGCTTATTTACTAAACTGTCCAACTACCCAGCTTGTGTGTACTCTCTGTGGCCTGCCAGGACCCCGACTGACATATACACTAAAAGTTTCCAGCCCTGCTCTAGGGATGCTTCAGCCTTTGATAAGGAGATACGGGTGGTAGCCACAAATACCACTGCCACCCCGTGGGTCCCCGTTTCTTCTAATCAGACAAAGAACCGCTGGACCAGAACCATCCACCAACCTGCATCCACCAACCTGCATCCACCCAACCTGTATATGCCCTGCCCCCCGCCTGGCCGGGAGCTTCTTTCTAAGGTCCTCATGCTTGATTTCCCTCTAGGATTGGTGTGCTGCCCTGAGAAGCAACCCACCTACAAGAGTCTGCCTTCCTCTCACCATCTTCGTCCCCTGCTCCATGGCTCCAAAGTCCCCAAATCTCCTTCTCTAGATCTCATGGGGGGTGGATCTCCAGAAACTAGTACTCAGCTTCATGTGTTTTCTCTCAGCTGCCTGAATGGCCACGTAGAGCTAATTATTTCTAAAATCAGAACCATCGTACCCAGTCCAACATGATGCGTGACCCCCCAGTGTACTTCTTGAGCCAGGTCAGCCTCTTACTCCCATGTCCAGTTATCTGTCTTGCCCTCTGCTTAGCCCCAGGTATTTTGCGTTTGAGCAGCCCCCATCCCTAAGCAGACATGCACCCACATCAAGGCCATAATTCTGTTTATTTAATCCTGTCTGTCCTTGGTGGTGATTCGGGGCTTGTTTCACAGCACTAGGTACAGTGCCTTACACATAGAAGTGTGTCATTAAATGAAATGACATGTCAGAAAGCAACCTATAAACTATAAACTATAAAGTCCTAGAGACACAATACAGTTGTAATTTTTTGTTGAATAAATTAAATGAGCAACATGTACACCAAAGTTTTCAGATTTGACATCATCTTCCACATAGTTGATATTTGTACAGCGATAGTAAAGAAAACCACCTACAATTGCCTTTTATAGGTATCTTTTTTTCCCCTCCTAAAGGTTCATTAGGAAAAGACCCACCTTTAAATCCAGGGGGAAGTGGAGGAAACATTCTGCTATGCTGGGATTGAGCTGGATTCTATAGCTCACTTGAAGTGTGGTGTGCAACACTGTGTGCACCTTTGTGCATGTGTGTGCATGTGTACATGTGTGTGTGGTATGTACATGTGTGTTTGTGGTGTTTGCATGTAGATATATGTTTATGTGGAATGGACAAGGTCTGTCCAGAAAAAAATCCAGCCATAAATGCCTCTTTTTCCTATTGGATACTTTCCAGACAGCCCTCATATGTGTATGTATATATGTGTATGTGGTGTGTGTGTGTGTTGAAGGGGCAGTTAGAGCTCTAGAGTAGAGATGGAAGACAGCAGGCAGATGATGCTTGAACTATAAGTCAAGGAGGGAGCTAACTGATGCCTTTCTCTGAACAGAATAGCATGTGAGACCAGAGGATATGAAAAGGTTCCAGGTCAGTGCAGAGCCAAGAAGGAAAAAAAAAAAAAATTCACATTCCTAGGTCTCAAAGAAGACACTGTTTAATGCCATAGGAATTGCAACAGTTAAGCACTGGCTTAATGTGTTCCAGGAGTTTTGTTTATTTCATCCTTGTTATACTTGGCGGTAATTCGGGGCTTATAAGAAGAGAGAAGATGATGATGATAACTAAGATGTATTAAGCACTTACTATGTGCCAGGTGCTGTCCCAAGCCTCTTGCATGTCTTAGCTCATTTAATTCAGATAATTCTCCAAGATATGCCTCACTGTCATTCCTACTTTACAGATAAAGAAACTGAGGTACCTAGGGATTGAATGATAACTTGCCAAGGTTCATAGAGCTAGTAGGTGCTGGACCCTGACTCGGATGTCACTGGGGTCTACCTGCTAAGTTGATTCACAGGGGTTTTACCCAGTATGCTTATTTCTATAGATAAAGCTAAGGGGGTGGAGATTTTGGTTATCCATATTTGAAAAAGTTAATCCCAAACCAACTACTCTGATATTAACTGAAAGTAGGGTGACCAACCATCCTGGTTTGCCTAGGAGCTGACACTGGAACATCTCAGGCTAACCAGTCGGTCATCCTAAAAAGCATGCTATTTATTTTAAAAGGAATAAATTGCCTCTGTGGACTTCCACCAGTTTACTTTGTTTTGGCAACAAAAACATCACTGGGGTAATTCCTGCATTTTGTCTCTGGCATCAATTCATAACTATCATTTAGGTAGAATGACCCTCATTCGTTTTTCATTAAGCAGTGGCTTTCTTTCCAGGCATCCTGCGATGGGTTTGCCTTGTTATTGGGTGGAGGAGTGTGGGAGAGAGCCCTAGGCTCTCGAACCCACTGCAGGTGCAGGAATGTGGGCACAGCTGGGGGAAGGGAGAGCTCCCCCTGGACCAGAAAGGCCTCAGGGGATGGAGGAGATCTTCCAGCATGTCCAGCACCTTTGACCTTGCAGGAACTCTGTGTTTCTCACAGTCCTGGGAAGGGACAGATCAGTAAAGGCCCAAAAGATGCCCACATGCACCACCTACCTCAGAGGGTCTTTCCCATTGTCCCCTTAGCTTTCTTTGTCAATTGGCCTGCTGCCATCCCCGGAATCTTTTCCTGGAGTGACTGGAGAGACACACATTTATGCCTGTCTCTGGTGAGATCTTAACTGCCTTGGCCCAGTACACTGTCTCATTTTATGTAAGTTCAATGTCCTGGCTGTCAGTAAAGAACCCCTGGCTGGCTTCTTCCCTTTTATCAGACCAGGCCACAAAGAAAAGTGACAAGCACTGGAGGGTGCTCATTTTCTGAGCCTCAATTGTGCCTGCTGGTGATGTGCAGTATGGGGACCGAGGTGTGTAGATTTGCAGAAATAAACCCGAAGGGCTGCTGATTTCAAGTGAGATCAACAAAGTCACTTGGGCAGAAAGGGGGTATGCAGGTGACACAAAATGTATGGACACTTTATAGTTAGGATGCTTTTGAGCTCAATTCTTGTTTAAACATGAACGATGAGGATGCTGGGATAGCTCAGTGGTTGAACACTAGCCTCATGGTCACAGGTTCCAGGGTTGGATTCCCAGCCCTAGTTCGTGCAGCCCCACGTGCCGAGCTGTGGTGCAGCTGGTCATCGCCGAGATGGCTCAGCAGCGAAGGTTCTCACCTCCCATGCAGGAGGCCCTCGGTTCAGTTCCCGCCCCATGTGGCCACACATCCAACTGTGTGGAATGAAACCATGTCACAACTAATGATGTACAACTATGGAGACTGTTCTGGGCCCTCCCACCTTCTCTCTCTCTCTCTCTCTCTCTCTCTCTCTCTCTCTCTCTCTCTCTCTTTCTCTCAAAAAAAATTTTTAATTAAAAAAAAAGTGGGGGAAGCTGGGATGGCTCAGCAGGTTGAGCACTCACTTTGCAGCCCCCTAAACCGAGGATCGAATCCTGGCTCCGGCCCAGGTGGACCCATATGCTGAACTGGGGTGTTGCCCCCAGTTCAGTTCTTGCTGGGGCCTATGAAGGAGGCTCCCGGCCAGATTCCTGCCCTGTGCGGCCCCATACCCACCTGTGGAGTGAAACTATATGAAAAACTGATGCTGTCAACTATGGAGAATGCTCTGGGCCCTCCCCCCTTCTCTCTGTTTCTCTCTGTCTGTCTCTCTCTCTATCAAAAAACAATAAAAAATAAAATAAAAAAGTGAACAACAAATAATTGAGAAATAACCTGAGATCTGAGATTTCTTGTTACAGTTCTATTTGCATTGAAAGAACCAGAAACTCTAGTCTTGTAGTTAACTAAATTGTTCCAAGAGGGAACCACAAAAACAGAACTCTCCATTATTTTCTGATGTTTTCATCTCTGTTCTGTATGAGAAATTGGTCCTCAAATGCCACTTTATCTAAAGATAAAGTGGCACTACTTTAAGGGAGACAATGAAATCATTTAAAACTCTCATCTTAATCCAGCAGAAAACCGTAAAAGTACAATGCTTCCTAGGAGTAAACTAAAACCTGCTTTAAGGTCCCCGCTTATAATTATTTTATCATTAGAAGCGGAACTGTATTTCTGAAACCTGATGTTTACTGTTCTGATCTATTTGTTTCACTCACGGCCGTCAGCTGCTTCCCAGCACAAAGATGAGCCTGGAAGAAAATTAAGGCCTTTCTAAGAACTCATAAAAGACCATCTCTTCCGCAAGTGGTGTTTGTATTATGTTTGTCATTGTTTGACTGGGAGAAACGCTAGGAAATGAGAAGATGATTACACTAGAATACATATTGTAGGGAGAAATCAAGATGTGTCCATCAGTTCTGTGTCCTATCCCAGAAACTGAGTGATACAGTTCCAAGATGCTCAGAGATGTTCATTTATTTTCCCCGGAAAGAGACTGAAAGACGGAGACGGCAGCTCAGCTCTGAGAGGCCGGCACTATTGTGCTGGGCCCTGTCACAGCACTGAGGACAATCGCATAAGAGCTTACAGCTAATGTACGATTAAAAATACAATGAAAAAGGATCCTGGCATGGTCCGGCCTGGCAGACTCCCCATCTGAAAAGGAGAGGGAAGTTTATTTTCTGCCAAGTTTAACTTACTGGACCGAAAGAAATCACTCCGCAGGTCCAAATTGAAGGAGTGTTTAACCCACTTCCCATTTAGAAAAAAGAGTGCAGCTCTTTAATTTTATGTATACACGCTCTTGGAGGCTGACGTAAATCTGACTGGTTTTCAACGTGAAAATAAAATATAAAAAAACCTGTTCTTGATGTTATTTTTCAACAGAACTTGTCTCTAATCCTAATGCAAAAGAAATGTATATGATGATCAGTATTTAATATTTTTTCCATCACCATATATTTGATGCCCCACTCTCCTCCCCCAATCCTCTCCCCCTTACCCTCAAGTAACCACTAAATTATTGACTGTGCCCATGAGTTTTTGTTTCTTTGTTACTTTCAGTTTTATAATCCACCTATAAGTGAGGTCATACGGTTCTTGATTCTCTTAGTCTGACTTATTTCCCTTAATATTATGGGTTCAAGGTCCATTCATGTTGTCACAAATGGCTATATTTCATCATTTCTTATTGCTAAGTAGTATTCTATTGTGTAAATGTACCACAATTTCTTTATCCAGTCATCTATCAAAGGATACTTTGATTATTTCCATGTTCTGGCCACTGTGAACAGTGCTGCAATGAAAATTGGGGTACATGTATCTTTGCGAATTAAGGTTTTCAGGTTTTTTGGGTTGATACCCAGTAGAGGGATTGCTGGATCATATGGTAATTCCATTCCTAGTTTTTTGAGGAATCTCCATACTGTCTTCTATAGTGGTTGTACCAACTTACATTCCCACCAGCAGTGTATGAGGGTTCCTTTTTGTCCACAGCCTCTCCAGCACTTGTTATTCCTTGTCTTGTTGATTATAGCCATTCTAACAGGTGTGAGGTGGCATCTCATTGTGGTTTTGATTTGCATCTCCCTTATTGCTAGTGAAGTGGAGCATTTGTGTATATATCAAATATATGGTGATAGAAAGAGAACTGACTCTGGGTGGTAAGCACATAATGCAATATATAGACAATTTAATGAAGAATTGTACACCTGGAACCTATGTAATTTTTACTAACCAGTGTCACCCCAATTAATTTAACAATTAAAAAAACCAATCAGTATAACATAAATAATATAACAGATTTGCCTTATAAACAAAAATTTGTTCTTATTAAAAAAATATTTTTGTGTGTGGTAAATTTCAAAGCACAGAACTTTGGGGGTGAGGTTAGGACTGATCTGTGAGTTAGCTCTGGGTAAATGCTGCAGCCCCAAGCTTGTATGCTCTGGGCGAACCGGGAATGGGTTAAAGGATACTGCCTAGTAAGATGTTTTCATAAGTCAGATGAAAGAATCAAGAAACATGACCTCACTTATAGGTGGAATATAAAACTGAAAGGAACAAAGAAACAAAGATTCATGGACACTGTCAATAGCTTAGTGATTACCTGGGGGTGTGGGGGGAGGTGGGTGGCAGTGGGGAGGGGGAATCAAACACACGGTGATGGAAAGTGAGCTGATTCTGGGTGGTAAGCACATAAAGCGATATCTAGACAATGTCATGTAGAATTGTACACCTGGAAACAATGTAATTGATATCAATTAATGTCACCCCAATAAAGTTAACAACAAAAAAAATGCCAAATGAAACTAAAAAAAAAAAAGGATACTGACTAAAGACATTTTACCCTGTGGGCTTATTGATTCCCTACTTCCTCCTCATTCATGACCTCTTCACAGCTCTGCTCTGGGGGATATGAAGATGCTGTGGAGGCCAAGGAGTGGCAGTGGGTGGAGTGGTCCCTCCTTGCCTCACTCCTTCCTCCCTAAGCCTGGGCAGAATCTTGAACAAGCCCTGCTTCCCGCAGCACCTCCGAGCCTTCTCTGCAAAGACCTCACCACCCTGGCTTACCTCCCACAGCAGCCTCGCAGCTCCTCACACTAATTCCCACAACAGCCCCATCCTGCCCTGACCTGTGTACCTTGCCAGCAGAAAACTACCCCAGCCACAATTTCATTATGACACTTCTCCAACCCATAAATCCAGAATGTGGACTTACTGGCTAGAGCATTAGGAAAGTCCAAACTCAGCACCATTTTCAACCCCAATCCTAGGAAGCCCTGTTGCCAACCTATTCATCGTGCCATGGCTGGGCACAGTCAGTCACTGATCACCATCCTCTGATGCTCCAAACCCATGCCGCCCCCCGAAGGACCACTAGTTACAGATGTGGTTTAGCAAGACTGCTCAGCGAGTGAGTGTTATGTTCCAGGGACCTCTTCCAGGCCACATCCTCATTGACAAATAGATATATAATTTGACATCCAATAGGGAAAATAATGGAGTGAAGGAAAATTAAGGCACGATAAGGAGATGGAGTTTCTGGGAGTTATTCTGCTAGTGGTGGTCAGAAAGTAGAGCACTAAAAAAAGCGAGGGAGCCAGCCCCGCAAACAGCAATGGGAGGCTTCTTCCAGACAGACGGACTAGCAAGTGGAAAGGCTCTGAGGTGGAGCCTGCTGGGAGCCCGTCACTGTCACTGCCCCCAGCCTGCTGCCAGTCTCCTGCCCCAGCCCACCTGCATTTGTGGCCAACGCCAGTCATTGCAAATCACTGCTCACCTGTGCCAGTGCTGTTCCCTCTCCCTGCGTCTCTGGGCCTGTGGTTGAAGTGCTGGACGAGTCTTGCTGAGGTGGCTGACATCCCTCCCAGAAGCCACATCAATTCAGAGGCTTGTATGGAGATTGTGGAACAAACTCCTTGTGCTTTCTGGCTGAATGTTGACCTTTGTTACTAACATAAGGCGATCATCTGGACACCGAGAAGGTCCAACTGACCTTTTGCACATTTTCTCGGGAACCACTTAGGGAGGTTTTCCCCTTGTTTAGGATTCTTAACAAGTGTCTCTACCAAGTTAAGTCAATTCTTTTTTACTAACTTCCCTGCCCCTCACCCCCAGCTTTTGTCCCTCCTTCTTTGTCTCCCCTCTCTCACCCTACCTGGCATCCTGGGGTGAAGCAGTGAGCTAGTTTTGGGGTTGGGGTAGGGGGGTCCTCCCAGCAAGGTTTGGTGGATGAGGCTGGCTTCTGTCCCCCAGCGCTCACAGTGCCTGTGAGCTACAAAGCCTGGGGCGGGGGGTGGGGTAGGTGAGCCCTGGAGTTCATCCCCCCTCCTCCCTGGTTGGACCCAAGCATCACACACCCCATGCACCACAGGATCCCTTCCACCCAGTCTCATCCCTGCTTCCGCTCGCTTCTTGGGTGTGTGGGCCTGTATGGTTGAAGATTGATCTCAGGTGAGCGCTACCTCCAGCTCCTGCATAGTTAATACTCCCGGCTGCACGGGCCTTGGCTCCTATATGGTACTGTGTATTTCACTTCCATGGGGCCAGATCCATCAGTGTCACCTGTGCATTTTCTGGGGAGCTGATTGAATGACGGAGACCCTGGGATGTGTGTATCGGGGGAGGAGGGGGAAATGGAGGTGGCTTACTGTGTCAAATATTCATCTCAACTCTCATAACAAATCCCATCTGAATCCCCAAAGTCCAAATCCTTAAGCTCCTGCCCTGCTGGAATGCCTCCCCTCCCTTTTTGGTTTGTGCCTCAGGGCCCGTGTCAATGATCTCTCTGATCTTTCTACATCTGAAGAACTGTGATTGAATTCATACACTGCTTTTTGTTTTATCCGGGGTAGGCTAATTATCAAGTAAACAAAACAAAATCTGAGTAGCTTAAGGATGACCGTTACATTCCTGTTCACATCTCAGTCCATGTGGGTTGGGCGGGGCCTCTCCAGAGGACCACCCAGGAAGGGCACCACCTGTCCTGGCACAGCCACCTTCATCCCCTGGCCCCCGCAGATGCCATGAACAGGTAGAGAGAGGACGAACTCACTGGGATGTTTCAGGGGCCAGGCCTGAGAGGGGCACACCTAATTTGACTGTACTTAATGTCTGACTACTGTCACATGACCACAATCAGTCACCTGACTCTACTTACCTGCTGGAGCCACTGGGAAATGTAGTTGAACTCCGTGCCAATGAGGGAAGGGACCCATTTCTAGGCAAACTAGCGCTGTCTCTGCTACATTCTTTGATACCTCGCTTTGATTATATTTTGCCTAATTATGTTGGTGGATACAGAAAAGTATTAAGGGACCTCAGAGGTTTAATTCAAACATCTCATTTTACAGATGAGGCCCAGAGCAACAAAGTGACTTGCTTGGCACAGAGTTTAGATTGGAACTCTGCAGGTTTGCATCCCAGAGTTTACTCCTAAGCATTTCCACCTAAGCATTTTGCATTATTTTTACCTAACTAAGAATCTATACATTCACTGAGGTCAAGAATTAGGTCTCTAATCCCAGCTCCTACAATAGTGTTGGGAATGGAGTAAACCTTGACAATTGCTCAGAGGTAAGGTTTCTGGGTACAAGTTTTCCTCTTCAAAGCTGAACCTCCCACATGGGCCTTTTTTTATACAGAAGGGGGTTCAGAAGGTAGGCACATGGCCATATTTCACGAATCTAGGATGCCAATGACTGAAAGATAGACCATTATTTTATATACCAATAGAAAGAAAAATGCTTTCTCATCACTTAAAATTGTTTTATACTTTAATAGAGTTTGTACAAGTAGAATAAGACATAGATTTTTATTGTGATGAATATACATAACATAAAAGTTACCATTGTAACCATTTTTAAGTGTATAGTTTAATGGTATCAAGTGCATTCAGGTTGTTGTACAACCATCCCCATCATCTACCTCCAGAACTTTTTCCTCTTCCCAATCTGAAATACTGTATCTACTACACACAGTAGCTCCCCGGTCCTCTCTGGTGAACACTTTTCAACTTTCTGTCTCTGTGAACTTGAGTATTCTAGGTACCTCATGTAAATGGAGTCATATAATAGTTGTCTTTTTGCGACTGGTGTATTTCACTTAGCATAATGTCTCCACAGTTCACCCACACTGTAGCATGTGCCAGAATTTCATTACCATGCAGAGGTGAGTAAACATCTAGTGGCTACAGCATGTTTTATTTGGTTATTCATCTGCTGAAGGATACTGTGGTTGCTGGTTACTGTGAAGAATGCTGCTATCAACAGGGGTGTGCAAATATCCATTTGAGTCCTTGCTTTTCATCCTTTGGGGGATATATCCAAAAGTGGAATTTCTGGATCATATGGTAATTCTATGTTGAATTGTTTTGAGGAACCATCATAGTGTTTTCCATAGTGGTGTCACCATTTTATGTTCCCAACAACAGTGTATAAGGGTTGTACACTCTCCACATTCTTGCCAAATACTTATTTTCTGTTTTATCTTTTTATAATAGCCATCTCAGTTAGGCAAAGATTTTAATCATATATCACTCTTGTGTACCCATAAAAAGGAAGATAGATATAAATGAAATTAATAGTTTTAGACATTGCTACAACTTCTGCACATTTAGCCTTTCTTCCTGCCCAAAGCTGCGATGTAGGACCATCAAAAACAACGTAAGGTTGTTTTTCTGTAGACTCAGTCTACTCGTGACTCCTACTCTAACGATGTTGCTAAATGGGCTTCCCTACCATGTCCTGACAGCCCCTTGGTTCCTGGGAGGTCAGTACTCCATTGTGCTCTCAGGATTTTCCTCCCGGCTGCTGATCCCCATTCTGCAAGTCTCGATGGTAGCACTTTTAATGTCAATGCCTGCCCAAGCGATGGCAACTGTGGCATGACCATTGACAAAGAATGTTAAGATGTGGGGATACCAGGATAGCTCAGCAGTTGAAAACTTGTCTTGCAATCCTGAGGTCCAGGGTTCAATTTCTGACCCTGGCCCGTGCAAACCCTTGTGCTGAACTGTGGCACAACAGGTAACTGCCAGGATGGCAGCAAAGGTTTCCACTTCCCATGAGGGAGGCCCCCAATTTAGTTTGTACCCCATGCTGTCCCACATCCACCTGTATGGAATGAAACTATGTCATAACAAATGATATACAACTATGGAGACTGCTCTGGGCGCTCCCCTCTTTCCTCTCTCTTTCACCTTCTCTCAAACAATAAAATAAATCTATTTTTTTTTAAATAATGTAAGATGTCATTGATGGCAAGGCATACCTTAATTTTAGAAAGGTTTTAAAAAAATTTTAAATAACTTGTGTCATCAAAATGATGACATGTATTGATAAAATATGATTGATATGTAAGAATGCTGTATACCTGGATCACTGAATATGAAGAGTTTGCTATAGTATAGTCCCCTCATGTCGAAATTAGCACTTAATAACTAAGTTGGATGAGCAAGGAGTACACAGAGCACCCATCAAATGAGACTAGAGCCCTTTCATTCTAGACCCACAGGGGCAGGAATAAAAGTGATGTCCCCACAGCAGGGTGGAGTGGGGTGGGGATGCACAATCCTTCTGTCAGGATGACCGCTGATTCCAGTTATTTTAGAGAGAGAGGTGGTTCTGGTCCTTCATAAAAAACCCAGGTCTATATGAGATTAACACTCAAGTGTCTCTCTCAGCCTGGATGTTGCCTATGCCCTAACTAGACTTGCGCATGCTCTCTGATGTGTGATACTGTTCTTCCCTGGTCTGTCAATGCTTTTTGAGAAGATGAACCCTTTAACTCATCCCTAAACTCTGTTCTGGGTAGGATCCTAGAGAAATGTGCAACCTGGGACTCATGAGTCAGAATTACTCCTGAGAAATTAGAAGGAAATGAATGAGACAGCAGAAACACAATCAAAACAATCATGGAAACAAAGAGGAAGTTCCCAGGAGAGGGGAAGTTAGAAAATTCATGAGATTCACAGTGAATTTATCATCACTCACTTATATGTGTGTAATTAGAAACTATAATACATATAGGTAGATGGAAGTGCATAAAAACATAAATTTGCAGTAAATGGTAAGTCAAAATGTAGTTAGCACCCTAGGGACCCACCCCTGTAAGTCCCTTCCCATTTGTTCCCTCTGCTTATCTTGCTATGTACCCCATAGCCTGAGGCTCTTGGCTGCAGGCAACACTGGTTTCCTGGGTTCCAGACCTGTGCTATCTCACAGAGCCCTGTGTTCAAAGGGGTCCTCAGCTTGAACTTTAATGCTCTGCTCTCACTATCTTTACATTCTTAACAATTTTTGCACTTAACTATTTTTATACATAAAGTCCAATGGGAATAGGCACGTGAGCAGAGGAGACATGTGTAAGAGAGGAAAAACCTTTATATGTTAGTACCTCTCGTGACACTTTCCCTTTCTTTTTGGACAAAGGACTCTATGCATTCATGTTGCAGTGTGCTCTGTAAATGATGCAGCTGGTTCTGGCTATGGGAATACTGCATGCCTTGAAGAAGAAAAAAAAAAAGAAAGATATTAAAAAAAAAGTTAACTGGCATTCTTGGTACTAACCCAGAGGTATTTTATATGTGGCACAGCTGGAGGCAGTCAGGGAAGGAATATAACCACTCAGCAGTTGACCTCACTCACTGAACAAACACCAAGTACCAACCATATGAAAAGCATTGTGAGAGACCCATGAAACACGATTCCTACCCTTCAGGAACCTGGAGTTTCCTGGGCAAAAAAAACCATACATGTTTCTCCCTGACACTAGTCATTTCTCTTCATTGCAACCAGACTGAGCCTTCTCAAATTTAGATCTTCATGTGACGCTTCTCTCCTTGAAACCCTCTGGTGGCTTCCCAGTATCCTTGGAATAAAGTCCCAACTCTCTGAGTTGGTGATTCTCTTCATGATACTGCTTGTAATGGGCCAAAAGAAAACCTCCCGTAACAGAAGTCCCAGGAACAGAGGCTTTAGGTCTGGCTCATTCATCTGCCCAGCGACCTAGTCATGAATGTAGAGTCTCTCCATTTGGCTGCTGGGTCTTCCCAGCATATCGATTTCTCTTCTGCAGTTGGTTTTACTTTCGATCCCCAGATATCAGCTAGGATGCGTCCACACAGAAGACTGTGCTTCCTTTTATGTGACTCTTTTGATGAGCAAGAAAATCTTTGTAGAAAGCACTTTTCTCCATCTGATTGGCAAGTATTCTTGCCAATGCTGAACCAATAGGCTGACCATATAGCCTTGAGATGAAAACGGGATGCTGGGATGACACAAAGAGGACGGGGTTATGTAATATTTCTACATTCACAAAAAAGTAAGATGATAACAAAAATTTTATTATATGAACACATTGAGCTAACAATTGTTCTTCAGTGACATAACTCATACAAAATCAGACATAGAGAGGGAATGTATTTCACCACAATTGTACTATGAGTATTTCTCCAATGAAGTAATCTTACGTAGCGAATTTCAGGCTTTCAACACCTTATCATAAAATTTCTCATACTCCATGACAAAATTTTGTTTAACAACATAGCCTTCATTGTCTTAACACTTAATCTAGCTAGATTTCTCCTTTGGCCACATACTGTTCATAACAGAAAATATTCTTTTGATAGGTGTTGTACTCCTGGAAGACAAAGAATAAGCCCTACAATATTACAAAAGTCTTAAAAGTCTAGATATTTTTCGCTCATTTCAAAAAAAAATCTTTACCCATGTATCATATACAGAAATGTTTTCTTTATTCCATGTATCCAACTGCCTCACCACTGTAGATTTGATGAGGGTCCACTGATCAAATGCATGAGTTTTTTCTGTTTCTGTGTGTGATGAGTTCCTTGTTCAGGCTGTCCTGTATGTTTTTCCCTTCAGGCGTCTTCCTGAATGGAAGCACCCACTTGAACTTCGCAGTGTTTCCTACACTGCACTTTCACTTGTTGATATATTCTAAGCTGGTTTCATAGAAATTCTCAACTACTTCAAAAAACTTAGCCTCATTAATTTCTCCTAAATATAATAACATTTTCAGTTGTTATCTGATATCAGTAATTACAAGCAGTTCACTTTTTTCTGGACTCTAAATTGTTTATAAGATTTTCAATATATATGGCTTCTTCTGTAGCTGAAATATTATCTTTTTCAATTAGACTAATGTAAGTTTGGAACACAGAAACTTGATCTCTTGCATATATCAATGAAATACTTATAAAATATTACATGAGCAGTAAAAAAATATGTATGGCATACCACACTGAACATACTAAAGCAGGACAGCAGTGAACAGACTACAAAATATTATAAATACACCAAAAAAAAAAAATGAACACCCCAACTGCTATCAGAAGCCAGTATATACTAATGTCCCACCAGAGAGTTCCGTGGATCAAAATATAACTAACAGCCTGTTGAGCTGAAATATGAGCCTAAAATATCTGAATCAAACTGAATGTAGGGGGAAGCCGGGATGGCTCAGTGGGTTAAGTACTCGCTTTGCAGCCCTGGGGATTCGAGGATCGAATCCCGGCCCTGCCCATGCAGGCCCATGTGCTGAACTGGGGAGTGCCCCCAGTTCAGTTCTCTCTCTGTTTCTCTCTCTCTCTCTCTCTCTCTGTCAAAAACAATAATAAAAAAAAAATCAAACAAAACTGAATGTAGGGCAGAAAGAATCTCTATGGGCAGAACGATGGTAGAAATAACAGAAAGACTCACAGTCACTGCATCCCACACTCCTAACCTGATGGAAGCAAATAGCCACATGAGCCCATTTAATAGTTTGTGTGCATCAAGACTCTCCTGGCTCCCACATGCTGAATGGGGCTTAGCAACTGCCTCTTGAATGTGGGGACTGTGCAGAAAAGCGAAGGGGTGGCGTCTGATGGTTGCTAGCTCAAGAAGCCTGGCCCTGATTGGATAAAGTAAATGGAACTTCCCTTTCATCACATTAGTAATTTTACTGCATGCATCAATCAGCATAGAGCTTTATGAAAAATAAACAGCCTGCATTCAGGTTTTTTACAAAAATTTTAAAACAAAACAAAATTGACATTTATATTAAAATAACAATTGGGAGGTATGGAAATAAACCGTTCTGTCCCATTTAAAATGGTAGGTATGGCCAGCCTTCGAACCAATCCCAGAAAAAATTTTAAATATCTTTTTGACTTCTCTTGAAAATTGGGAACAGAAAGACAGTGGCCCGCATGAACACATGACTCCATTTGCTGAAGCCAAAGATAGTGTCACTTTAGACAGGGCATGCTCTGTCCAGTTCATTCAGCTCCTACCTGGATGGTGGACTAACTCATTTATATTGCCTGTCTGGCCCTGTAGGCATTTGAGGTTGCCAACCCTGGCTTAGACAGCCCCTGACTGCCAATCCCAATTTGCATTGGTTATTTCTTGGATGTTTACAAAGCACCCTTTCCTCTCCTAGTCACGCACTATTATAATGACCCATTTTCTTGTCAGCCCCTCAATACTCCCTTAGATTATAAATTCTTTGAGGGTCATGAGTGTGTCTATTTTGTTCATGGTACTGTTCCTATCACCTAGCCCTGACCCCGGCATTGTAGCTGGTGCCTAATGAATGTGTAGACAAAAGGGAGAAGTAAAGTGCATGTTGTTTGTCTCAGAAGAGCATTTAGATTCAATTTATTTAACCAAAAAATACATATTTTTTAAGTAGTATCAATTAACTGCCCATTATAAGTCTGATAGTGTACTAGGTGCTAAGGGTGACAGGGAAACAAGTCAGGCTTTATCCTCAGTGAGCTCCTGGTCTAATGGGGAGACCAACAGAAATATAATGACTACAGCAGAGGTAATAAACGGCATCTGAGAAAAGTGTGGAGGGGCCCTGGTGGGTAGTTCATTTAACTTGGGTTGGTAAAGAGAATCTATGTCGAGGTCCAAGCAGAAAACAGAATTCATGCCAGATGGTTCTCAAACAAAGAGTTTGGTGAAGGATCCAGAGACAGAATTGTGAGCAAGTTAAGTAACCAATAGGGGCAGTTGTTGCAACACTGTGAAGCCATTACCTCTCCTGGGGCTAAGGGGCCAGCAGCAGGAACAATGCCCTAGGAACTAGTGACAGCTGGAGTTGTGGGACCTGATTAAAGTTAGAGTCCTAGCATCAATATATGGAGCCAGGAAGAAGTATACCAACTTCTCTCTCTCTTCCTGCCCACTAGTCTCCTGACAATCCCTCCACTGGCTGAGTCCAACCAGAAATCCACCAGATAGGGTGTCAAAGTGATGTGTCTTGCAGGGGTCAACCTCCAGGAGCACAGAGCAGCCAGGGGTAGGGCACGGGCAGGAGGGAGAGAAGGGACCTGGGTGGGCAGCAAGGAGAGAACAGCTAATCTGGAGTCTTTCCAAGGAAGGGTCACTGGAAATCAAAATGAATTTTAGACTGTAAACAAAGAACAAAAATCACCTATTTGAGCAAAATGAATTGTAACCTTGGAGACACAGATTCAGGTAGCAACCCAAATTGCAATCCAGTGAAAACAGAGGAAGACAGACGTTCCAGGTATACTTCTACAGCAAGCACAAAAGTCCAAAAGCCCAAACCTCATCTGGGTGAGAGTGTGTATAAGTTTGACTTCCCTAATGACCCTCTGACTCCATTTAGATACTAGTGACTGTTTTAGTTCATATGACCCTGGACCTGAGGCTGAAGTTGGGCGAAAAAATATTGTCTTCACCTCATTGAAGGTTTTTTGTTTGGTTTGGTTTATTTGTTGGTTATTTTTGGATACACGGACATTTCTGCCTTGTTTGCAGTTATCCTATGTAAATGTACTGACTGGACTAGCTACCCTTTGTAAACCACAGCAACACGTTCATTCACAAAAGCCAGATCTCCAACCATTGGCCATAGAAATAAAAATCTAAATAAAAGTACTCAGAATCGGGGGGTTTTGTTTTGTTTCTTTAATTATCGAACACATCGGCTGGAGTTCAGGCATCAGCATGTGTGGTTTTAAATGCTATTGGGAAGGACACAGCTTCTGTGATTAATCTAGATTTCCCATAGCTCTGAATTCAGCAGAAAACTTGCCTGAATATCCTTATCTCAAAAGTTAATTCCCTTAAAAAATGAGATTTGGATTGGTGTGGCTCTTCTATTTGCTTATATAAAAGAAGGAACATTTGTGAAGGATTTGGTTCCTCCACCATTATAGGAAGAACAACTGCCAGCCGATTTATGCCCTTTAGGGAAGGAAAATGCTGCTGGATTGGGAAAGAGTCTGGTTAGTGCTCCTTAGTAGTCAGACTGGGAGAGTTTTGAATGTGAAATCTGGAACCAATTCCTTCCTGTGATTCCATTAGAGAACTTCCAAAGCCTGCTCTACTCTACGTGGGCCAGAACAGCTGGCTGGAAAAGGAGACCAAGACAGCAGTGGTGTGTTCTGCTGCCTCCCCAATAAAAATCTCTGGCTGGACCAGCAGACACACCTGGTGAGCACGGTGAAGGGCTGAGGCCGGTGCTGCTTACATGTAGAGCGCAGTGTGAAGACAAAAGGGATCTAAAGATCCTGAAGGTGTTATAGCAAGTCCTTTTCAAAGCCTTCCGTGGGAGCTTACACTAAGTGTCTGGCCTGGCAAATTGATTGATTTCCTATTCTCCGTTGGTTTGTGCTGTCAATACTGGGCAAGCTCATGGAGGACTTTCTCTGTATGTTGTAATCTTTAAGTTTATGGAGATTTAAAGTAAATTAGTTATCTGTGTCCTTGCCAAGTACATTTCAAAGGGTATTCTGGACATCCCTTTATAGGACGCCTGCATCCCATTGGTTGGGGTGGGGCCTTGGGGAACCCTCCAGAAAGGAAGCCCAGGGACCTGTGCTCTAGCGCGGGGCTTTTGCCCTAGACAAGTGGTTGTGGTTTGATTTCTGAGTCACCTAAGATAAACATCTTTGCCTCACTTGCCTCACTGAGGGCCGATGAGGACAGAATGAGAACATGTTCAGGTACTTTAAGGAACACAGTGCATCATACAAAGGCACAGACAGTACCATTGGCCTGCCTTCCTGGCTGTCTGCCAGGCACACCAGAAGCAGGACAGCATTTCATGTAGCCAGTAGAAGGGTGCTTTGAGGGGTTGTGGAAGGTCTAGAGCAAGCTTGTCCAACCCTCGGCCTGCGGGACACATGCCACCCAGGACAGTTTTGAATGCGGCCCAACACAAATTCGTAAACTTTCTTAAAACATTATGAGATTTGTTTTGCAATTTCTTTTTAATTTTTATTTTTAGTTCATCAGCTATTGTTAGTGTGTTTTATGTGTGGCCCAAGACAATTCTTCTTCCAATGTGATCCAGGGAAGCCCAAAGGTTGGATACCCCTGGTTTATAGAAAAAAGAGTGGGGCAAGGGAGCTATTAACAACAACAACAACAACAACAACAACAACAAAGATTATTTTTAGACCAGGACCGTTTTTAGGGAGAAGAAAATAGCAAAGGTTTTGTCTCTTCTTTCTCTGGGGGATGTAGAGGACCCATGTGACAGATTACTTTATTCGGGCTTGATTAAAAAATTCCAGACTAGTTAAAATTACATTTCTGAATAAACAAACAAACAAACAAAACAGAAATAGACTCATAGACACAGAGATACAAACTGATGGTTGCTAAATGGGTGGAGGGTTGGGAGGGTTGGGTGAAAAAGGTGAAGGGGTTAGAAAGTATAAATTGGTAGTCACAAAAAAGTCACAGGGATATGAATTACCATGTGTGGAATACAGTCAATAATGTTGTAGAGATGATGTAGGATGTCAGATGCATGCTGGACTTATCAGTGGGGAATCACTTCATAGATTATATAAATGTCTAACCACTGTGCTATACACTTGAAAGTAATATAAAATACCATTGTATTGGGCCATATATATATACACACACACACACACACACACACACACACACACACACATACACACACACTATTATTCCCTATACCATAGTGTAGTATATATATATACACACACTATACTACAGTGTAGGGAATACAGTCAATGGTGTAATAGCTATGTATGGTGTCAGATGGGTAGTAGACTTATTAAGGTTATCACTTTGTGAGAGGTATAAAGTCTAATCATTATGTTGTTTATGCACCTGAAACTAATAAAACAAATTTTAATTGTATTTCTGGGAGAAGTTGGATCTGCAATGACTTCAGCTATTAAATCTAGATTTGGCATCATGGGCTTTTAGCACAAGGGACACCATTTGAGGCTCCTGGTCTTCTCTTTAACACCATGAAAGATGGCACATGGTAAGCACTGGAGACCTCTGATTATAGACCCCTGAGTGGTAGTGCTTTTCTTCCATCCCAGTTTTGTTTTCCTGATGTAAGGAGGTATAGGTGGGGCTCCCAGACCACAGCAAACTGACCAGTGTGATCAAGGGGATGTTGGTACTCCCCTTTCTCCCCGCAACACACTAAAAGTCCTCTGCGGTTACACCTGCGTCCTCTGGGGACTTTTACCTCTGAAGTTGGGAGTGCTACTCTTCCCTGGTCATTTTTCTGAGTCCTGGAAACTCTGTCCCTTGTGGGGCCAGTGACATGGTGTGGCCCTTATAGACTTCAGGTTTTGCTGTGGCCTTGACCTCCTTTGTTAATGAGTTCATTTAGCCATGCCCGTGATTACTGGTGTTGGGCCCACCTCTTTCACTCTATGTAATCCTGGTCATACCCTTGGAGTAAGGCAATGGCTTTCTATCTAACTGTAACTAATTAAAAAATGGTAAGTCCTGGGGAAGCCGGGATGGTTCAGTGGGTTAAGTGCTTGCTTTGAAGCACTGGGGACCTAGGATTGAATCCTGGCCCCGGCCCATGTGGACCCATATGCTGAACTGAGGTGTGCTTCCCATGCGGAAGGCCCCCAGTTCGGTTCTCGGCCTCCGGTTCGGACCCTGGCTCGAGTAGCCGTGCCTCCCAAGCAGGAGACCCCCAGCCCAGTTCCTGCCCTGTGCAGCCCCTGCCCACCTGTGTGGAATGAAACCATCTAAAGGTGATGATGTACAACTATGGAGACTGCTCTGGGCCTTCCCCCTTCTCTCTGTTTCTCTCTGTTTCTCTCTCTCTGACTCTGTCAAAAGATAAAATAAATCTTTAAAATAAATAAATAAATAAATAAAATGGGAAATGCTGAAGTAGGGAGGCTTAGAATCTGACCCATGAGCATAGCTCTTTTTTTCTTCATCTCTCATGTGAATACAATCATCCCTCTCCCCTCCACTAGGGCCTTCATTTCAATTCCCTAGAAGCTGCATGCAGAATGATTCCTTCCCATCTATGCTGAATGGACATCAAAACTGGAGTTCCCAGGCCCTCAGTGGGCTCTTAGGCCCCACCCAGTCTGTTCCCTAGAAAGTGGAGGGAGAGCCCTTTCCTTGACATCTTTCACGTGTTGGGCGGGGGAGGGCTCTGCGGTTGCCATGACACCTAGAGCTCTGAATACCTCTCTTCACTTGGGTGCCCGAGCATTGGACAAATACACTGTCCTTTAAACTTATCCTGCAGATTTAACTTCAGCCACGACAAATATGGAGTTCTGAGCTCAAATGTATAAAAGAGACTTATGTGTGACTAAAAATAGAGAAAAATTCATTACATTCTTTTCTTGTAAGAAGCTGGATTTACTTGCCAAATGTGTCTCAGAAAGTGCATCTTACAATAGTTTTATTTGCTACTATTCCCAGCAGGGCAGATTGTCCATTAAATAATCACACAATAGAAGGGAATCCTCAATCAAATACAATTTTAGCACAGGAAGACATAGGTATGCCTTGTAGTAAAGAACAGAGATGTTCTTCAAAGTGACTTTTCGGTAAAGCAACTAAGAAATACCAGAAATGCACCGGAAGGGAAATGAAGAATGTGGCTCAGACTCCAGACAGGAGGGTGTGTGGCTGGGAGGAGGGGCAGGCTGGGGGAGGGGCCCGGCTGGGCCTCCGCCTGGCGGTGAAACCACGTCTGCTCCTCCTGTCTGTGACTCCAGGATGCTGGGCACTGTCAGCAAGGCCAGGAGCTCTGAGCTCCTCTCCCTGCTCCTGTCCTCGCCTGCTTTGCACCATGATCAGCCCAAGATAGAAAGAGCGAGAGATGGGACTGCGCCTTGGAGATGAGCTTACAGCCAATAGGAACACAGCCTTTGCTTCCTGGACAATTTACTACAGTGGCGCTGTCTGAAGCACAGTTACTTCTGTGATGCAAAGTACAGTGAGTGCAGCTCTGAGGAGAGCGTTTTATGTTCCAGATGTGTTCTGCGCTGAGCTTCAGAAACTGCCTCTCCAGGCACACAAATTGCTTATATAACCCAGATGTCAGCTGGGGCCTCCCTAATCTTGGAGAGGAGGTAACCTTGGCTTCCCAAACCCCCAGTGGCCTCCTGCCGACTCTTGAACACCTCCAGTTGTACTCTTAGTGTGGATCCTACCCGCCTAGTCTCCTGTGTCCTCTGTCCAGATGTGGGGCCACATGCAAACAAGCGGAAGACCTGACAGGAAATGGAGGTGGGGGCAGGGTTCAGGTTATGTTACATAGGTCACAACTCACAACGTTAACTCTCCACCCCCCGAGGCCTCCTTTGGGGGTGACGAAAACGTTTTGGAACTAGATAGAGATCATGGTTGCACAACGTGGTGAATGTACTAAATGACACTTTAAAGAGGTTCATCTTACGGGAATGTCACCTCAATAAAAAACAAAAACTAAACGCCACCCCCAGACCTCCCCTCAGTCCCACCCCTTCGGTCCTGCTGCCTCTCTCTCCCAGGGGCCAGCTCTCTCCTCTGTCTACAGTGCTCACAGCTGCCCTCACAAAGGCCAAAGGACACCAGCGTTACAGGGCCTGGCCATGCACCCATCTACCCTCAGTAAAGGTCAGCCAGAGGAAAAGAGTGACATTTCTGTCTGTTCCACTGATTTAAGTGAAGAGTGGTGAGAAGTAGGTGGTGTGCAGAGGAAGGGTTATCGTTTAATGAGTCAGCGGCATTCCACCTGCACATGACTGGGCCCCCATGGATAGAGCAGACCGCTCTCCCATCCCTACAAAGCACCCCAAGCTTTCAGAGAGCAGTTAGGCAGCCCACAGCCTAGTGGCTCAGGGCAGGGGCTTAGACCACACTGGTCAGTGAGTTGTCTTTGCCATTTCCTTGCTCCACGACCTTGAGCGAGTCCTTCAGCCTCTGTGCACTTTAGTTCTTCACCTATAAATGGGGTCCTAACTAGGTTGACCAGATATACCATCTGAAACAGGAAAGAAAACAATGGTACTCTACCACTAGTCTCACTGGGCTAATAAATTCAAGGTGTCAGTAGGCTGACCATACTTAAAGTTTGAAGAAGTACTGTTTTCTGTTCTGTTTAAAACAGTGCCTCTGGTCAACCTAGTCCCAACAGTATAGGCTGGCCACTGCTCATCTGGTCATGGGAGGTACTAGGTCAAGAGGAGTGGCCAGCATGCCCTGAGTGACAGTGATGGTTAATGTCAGAGATTATGATTCTTGCCACCTCAGCGCATGGCCAGCAGAGTCACTAGACTGTGGGGAGTTTCGGCTTGGAATTCCTGTAGTATTCCATATACATGTGCCTTTATTCTCAGCATTCCGAGAACTTGTCCAACGTGGACTCAGAACTTGGAGTCCCCAGGATGACAAAGGTGCCTGGGGAGTAGGCGGCTCGAGGTCTTTGTGCCTAGACATAAACGTGTTGCAACTCAACTGGAACTTGCCTAATTGCTTATATTTGTATTAATTACAGTTTATAAAACACTTTCACAATAATTTTCTCACTTGTTTTTACACCCATCATGGGAAGCAGATTTTACCCCCGTCTTTAGAAATGAGAAAGCTGAGATTCACAAAGGTTAGGTGACTTGCCTAATGTCACACAGCAAAGAGTGGAGGTAAGAGTCAAAACTAGCACGGACACGTGCCCAGCACTGGCCTGAGGGCTGGCGGTGGGGGGGGGGGCGTAAAAGAAAGATTCTCACGTGTCCTGTCCCCAGGGACTTACAGTTTACAGGAGACAGTTAAGTTCTGCCGTTCCCAAGAGGATCCAAGATGGAGGCATGAGAGGAGAACGCCGATAACTGCCTGGGAAGGGCCTTGTGAACAGAGGGGAATCCACAGGGGAAACCCTGAGAAGAAACCTCAACTAAGAGAACCACACAACACGGAACAACACACAAAGGTTAGAGAAAAAAGGGGAGAGTGGGCGAGGAAAAGGGAAGCAGCGGTTCGGGGACAGAGACTCGGAGCGCGGCCCGGGGCTGGCAAAAACAAAGGGGGATTGGGGGACTACGGTCAAAGTGGAGCTGGATCGAGGGCGGGCTGGAAGCCGAGACCTAGGGAGCGTGGAATCCCCACAAGACTGTGGACAATTTAACATCTGATCTCAAGGGACAGCACACAGTGCCCTAATCAGATCACGGAGCCTAAAGTGGAACAGGGACTGTGGAGCAGGGTGGCTGCACTTCCCGGCGGGCGGGGTGAGAGCAGGGTACCAGCCCACAACAGCTCAGCACCCCTGATTTACGGAGGAGATTGACTGTGAGGGAGCGCCTTCTGAGGACAGGGCTCTTGGAGTGAGGGCTGGGGCTTGAGTGGGCATAGCTGCATTGGACGTACTTGGAGTGAATCCAGTGGTCTCAACAGAGCCGGGAGCGTAGAGCAGCTGCCGCCCGAGCTACGGCCTGTGCGCACAGGGCTTTCGGTGCCCTGCCCACCTGGCCTCCGCAGCGCCGCTACCAGCGTGTAGCTGAGATTTTGGCGCCCCGCCCACCGGGCCGCAGCGGCACTGCTGCTTGCTTGTCAGCGTGCAATTGGGCTTTTGGTGTCCCGCTCACCAGGCCGCTACGGCGGCTCTGCCTGCGCGGAAGTGCGCGGCTGGGCTTTCGGTGCCCCGCCCACCGGGCCGCCCTGCAGCACCACAGCCTGCTTGCCGGTGCGCTACAGAGCTTTTGGCACCCTGCTCGCCAGGCCGCTGCAGCACCGCTGCCTGTGCGCGGGACCGGCTTTTGGCGCCCAGACCACCGGGCCGCGGCAGCGCTGCTGCCTGCTCGCAAGCGCGCAGCTGGGCTTTTGGCGTCCCGCCCACCGGGCCTCTGGGGTGTGGCGGACCGCGCACGCAAATGGGCTGCCTGCCGGGTCTCCGCAGTGTCATTGCCTGTGCTCGGGACAGGGAGGCCAACCAGGGCCTCTGCCAAGCCCCAGCCCATCCAAGTGCTGCCCTGCGGGTGTGGCTTACAGATACGATTGAAGGAGGGGCAGGCTGGAGGAGGAAAGACCAGCGCTCCTGCACCCCGCCCCCACTGAACCCCCAGCCCCCCTGCTGAAAGAGGAATCTGCTATTGTGTCTCAGGCCCGCCCTAGCTCCTACTCACATGCCCCCACCCCTGGCCACACCTTTACTACCCTGCTATCTCACAGCTAAGACAGCAACCTGAAGTGCCCCAGGACACAGAAGCTGTCTGCTTCCCCCAACCCTCTCCCAAAATCTCCTTCTCCCACAACTGAGT
>PVKE010020722.1:0-27231 GCA_004027555.1 Craseonycteris thonglongyai | reverse complement strand
GATTTTGGGAGAGGGTTGGGGGAAGCAGACAGCTTCTGTGTCCTGGGGCACTTCAGGTTGCTGTCTTAGCTGTTAGATAGCAGGGTAGTAAAGGTGTGGCCAGGGGTGGGGGCATGTGAGTAGGAGCTAGGGCGGGCCTGAGACACAATAGCAGATTCCTCTTTCAGCAGGGGGGCTGGTGGTTCAGTGGGGGCGGGGCCCAGGAGCTCTGGTCTTTCCTCCTCCTGGCTGCCCCTCCTTCAATCGTATCTGTAAGCCACACCCGCAGGGCAGCACTTGGATGGGCTGGGGCTTGGCAGAGGCCCCGGTCAGCCGCGCAGTCCTGCGCACAGGCAATGACACCGCGTAGACCTGGCCGGCAGCCCGGTTGCGCGCACGGTTCACAACGCCCCAGAGGCCCGGTGGGCGGGGCGCCGAAAGCCCAGCTGCGCACTTGCACACAGGCAGCAGCGCCACAGCAGCCTGGTGAGCGGGGCACCAAAAGCCCAACTGCACACTTGCGCGCAAGCAGTGGTGTCGCAGTGGCCCGGTGGGCGGGGCGCTGAAAGCCCTGCGCGCACAGGCTGTAGCTGGGGCGGCAGCCGCTCTATGCTCCCGGCTCTGCTGAGACCGCCGGATTCACTCCAAGCACGTCCAATGCAGCTGTGCCCACTCAAGCCCCAGCCCTCACTCCAAGAGCCCTGTCCTCAGAAGGCGCTCCCTCACAGTCAATCTCCTCCGTAAATCAGGGGTGCTGAGCTGTTGTGGGCTGGCGCCCTGCTCTCACCCCGCCCGCCGGGAAGTGCCGCCGCCCTGCTCCACAGTCCCTGTTCCACTTTAAGCTCCGTGATCTGATTAGGGCACTGCGTGCTGTCCCTTGAGTTCGGATGTTAAATTGTCCACAGTCTTGTGGGGCTTCCACGCCCCCTAGGTCTCGGCTTCCAGCCCGCCCTCGATCCAGCTCCACTTTGACCGTAGTCCCCCAATCCCCCTTTGTTTTTGCCAGCCCCGGGCCGCACTCCGAGTCTCTGTCCCCGAACCGCTGCTTCCCTTTTCCTCTTCCGCTCCCCCCTTTTTTCTCCAACCTTTGTGTGTTGTTCCGTGTTGTGTGGCTCTCTTAGTTGAGGTTTCTTCTCAGGGTTTCCCCCGTGGATTCCCCTCTGTTCACAAGGCCCTTCCCAGGCAGTTATCGGCGTTCTCCTCTCAAGCCGCCATCTTGGATCTCTGCATCTTTTATTTTTTACAACAACAAAAAAAAATGAAACCACTAATATCTCACTGGATACATTCCTTAGAATGCAGAGATCAGGCTGAGTGACAGTATGGCTAAAAAAGAAAGGAAGGAAAGGAAGGAAGGAAGGAGAAAAAAATTAGTTATATTTTTGTGGATGATATAATAGAAAATGCAGACTTTGAGTATAGACAGAATTGGGTGAAGGATCCACCACTTCTAAGCCGTGACAATCACAAAAATTATTTCACTTCTCTGAAGTCCTTATTTGTAAAATGAAGTTAGAATACCTACCCTGACTCTGATAAGTAAATACGCATAGTATAAATCCTAGGGTAACCACTAAAAAATAAAACAGAGGCATAGCTAATCAGTCAATGGTGGAGATGAAATAAAGACTAAAAAATATTCAATCCAAAAAGGGTAGGAAAAGAGAGACAAAGGAGCAAAGAACAGATAGACCAATAGGAGGAAAAAAAATACTTACCTGCAAGGGTAAAATGAGATACATTTTAGAACCAGCCCAGCACAATGCATGGCTCATGTTGGTTCCCTTTCCTCTCCCCTCTGCTTGAAAAAGTGGGCTTTGCTTTCCACTAGTGTGACACCAGCTTGAGTATAAAATACCCCATAGGTCACACATTGCCAGAAATGTCTGCAGCAGCCGGAGCCTCCCAGCAAGCAGCCACTCCCAGGCCAGCCACAAGGGGGCACCTATGGGGATTCAGGTCTGGCTGCAGCCAGCACATTTTATAGAAGGGAGTTTGTGGTGCAGAGGGGGCAACATGTACAGCTCACATGAGTGCCCCTTAGGGACATGGCTTCCTGGTCCCCAAACTTGGTGGCCTGGTCTGGACCCTGTTTCTGTTGACAGCAATTGGAAGATTCTTCTTTCAGGGAAGCATTCAAGATGGTCATGTTGAGAGAATTGAGGCGGTCATGTAGAGCGTTCCAAGAGTGGGGAAGAAGAGAGGACACGGCAGGGCCAGGTGTGATGACAACATACTTGGGACCTGTGGATGAGCAGGCCCCACAAGGTTTCAAAGCATTCACCATGCTCAACTTGCTGCCAGCCCTAGAAAAGCTTAACATATTCAAGGGACATTTCCATTACATCTGTCTGCATTAATCACACCCCTGCCTCACCCTCCAATGAGTCTCCTGTGAGAGGTCTTGGCAGGTTATTATAGCTGGGGAAAAAAAAAAGTGATGCAAAAAAACCATTTTTCTACTAAAACAAAATACTACTAATTCTCATAAATCTTTCCTTTTAGCTTCCAAATGGTTAATATGCAACCTCATTCACATCCAGCAACAATAATAAAAAAGAACATCATTTTTTCAAAAATTTCTTTATGGTTTCTGAGGAATAGTCCAATATTATAGACTTAGGTTACATAGCAACCCCTGAACCAATCACTATGGCTGGGGAGATAGAATGCACTGATTGGCCGAGCCTAAGTCACATGCTCCTTTGCTGAACCCATAGGTGGAGGTAGCTTCCCTAAAACTACATGAAGACACCAAAAAGCATGAGAAAGCAGAATAAGATGCTAGGAAAGCAACCAATGTCCACCAAAAAAGGGGGTAGCCAGGATGGCTCAGCGGGTTAAGCACTCGCTTTGAAGCCCCAGGAACTGAGGATCGAATCCCGGCCCCTGCCTGTGTAGACCCATATGCTGAACTGGGGAGTGCCCCCAGTTCGGTTCTCACCGGGGTGAGACCCCTGCCCAGTTCCTGCCCTGTGCAGCCCAGCGCCCACCTGTGGAATGAAACTATGTGTAAAAACCTATGAGGTGCAACTATGGAGACTGTTCTGGGCCCTCCCCCTTCTCTCTGACTCTCTATCTCTCTCTGTCTCTGTTAAAAACAATAAAAATAAATCTTTAAAAAAAAAAACACATTATATACACTATTGCACTTAACCCTCACAGCTTGTAACATGGGGATCCCTGACCTCATTTACAAAGGAGGAAAGTGAGGGTCAGAAAGGTAAAGTCACTGGCCAAGTAAGAAGTAGCAAGACTGGGATTAGAACTCTGCTCTGTCTGATTCCAATGACCTCATTCCTGGAATTGAATTCATTTTTTAAAGTGCAAGGCTGTGCATATGAGAAAGGGGTACTATTAATATTTATCACTGTGCTGGGTGACCACACTGCAGTCTGGGACAGATGGGGAAAGAGGAGCTTTTTAACTTGAGGGAAATGTCTACTTCTGCAGTCACAAGAAGGAAGAATAAAATTCCCAGTTCTTCAGAAAAGCATTGTATTAAAAAAAAAAAAAAAAAGTGAATAAAACCATTTTTAGCATTTTTCCTAAAGGCATAATAAGAAAGTTTCCCACCTTCCATCACTTGTAATTAAGGCCCAGCCCTCTTTTCATCCCTTTGTTTCCTGGGAATTTGCAGTATTTCTGATAGAAGCTTTTCTTTGCAACTACAAATTCAGATGCAAGTTCTCAGCCTCAGGCAAAATGGCTTTATAGGGTTCCCCCCACCCTCCTCCATTCGGTTTGTTTTAATTTCCCAAAGAACCATCTGCCAAGATACATAGAATCAAAAATTCTTAGAAACTAGTAAGGAAAGGGACTTTGGAGAAAAGCTGGTCCAAGTGCCTCATGTTACAAATGAGGAAATAGAGATCCAGGGACGTGGAGGCATGGGTTTCAGGAAACACACAAAACCAATGAGCCAGGAACTGAACTGGACAATAAAATACATTAAACCCCATCATCTATGTAGCAAACTTGGGTTCCTGCTATAGGATGGCAGTCCACAATTGGTAACACTATTAGTATTCTTCTCCATGACTTAGTGAACACCATTTCTACCATCATTTTGCAGATAAGGACATTCAGCCTCCGGGAGGTTAAGGAAACTTTCCAAGTTCACACAGTTTGCAAGTTGGGGAGCCAGAGTTTTGACCTGGGTTTTGTCTTGCCTCACCATGTTCTTTCCCTTATATGATCTTTCTAGAAATAGAACCTGGATTTCCAAGCTTTCTTTCGCACCACCCCTACATCTTAACACCCCCAGGTTTCACACCCCAGAGAGGAGCCCTGGGACATGCACAAAGCAAACAAAGGCAAACATGAGGTTCTTGAATGGGAGCGCGGCATGGGATACTGTAGTGAGAGGGACCCAGTTGTTTGCCCCACAAGGGACACTCCTGTCACTGGGATGAGCTCAGCAGGTGATAGGGGAAAACAGTTCCACCAATGCCTGGACCCTAAACAGGACCTCCCTCACCAGGGATCTGTCTCCTTTGGAAGAAGCCAAAAGCAGGCCTGGGTGCCCGCTGCCCGGAGTTGTTGGCTCTGAGGCTCAGCTCCCAATCCTGCCTTCCCCAGACTCTGCATTCCAAGTCTGTAGTGAACAACACAAGCATCTTTTGTAGCCCCTTCCCGAGGAAGGCTGAGCTGTGCTGACACACTCTCCTGTAGGCCCCAAGTCACCTCCTGCCTGTCCTCCCAGGCTCTTTCTCCTCCAGCCACAGCTTTCCGGTTCTCTCTGCCTTGCTAATCTGCTGTCTGGTTGCTATCTGAACACGTCCTGCACTCACCTCCCCTCGACAGGCCTCGCCTTGCACACCAGTCTGTGCCTGAAGTGCCCCCGCTCATCCCCACTGAAGCCTGACAACATTTACCCAGCTGTCAATGATTGGCTTAAACGCCACCTTCCTCATGAAGATCTGTTCGTCCGTCCAACTGAAAGACTTCTGCCCTCCTCTCATCTTTTTTATTTTCTTGTATCCAAGTTAATCCATGCCCATGTCTCACCTCCCCCTGAGGGTCCTGAGTGTGCAAGGCTCAGTGTGACACAATATTAGGCCCATAAAAGGCACTCAGCAACAGTAGGCCACGCAGCTGATCACTCACCCTCTACCTCTTCTTCGTGTCTGGCTTCCTGATTCCTTTCTTTTCATGGCAAAACCCTACCTGTCCCTATACTCATATTTTATAGCAAGTATTGCCCAAGGAATGTTTTAAATCAATAGATCTTTGCCTATGGGGCTAGATCCTCAAGTCCAATATAAAGACTGGAAATGCAGGCACAGGGATGTTAAGTGACTTCCTTAGGCTGTCAGAATAAAACACCGGATGGGGGACAGGGGTCTCTGATCTTTGGTGCAGGTCATCTTTGTGCGCCCTGTTGCACTTCGTCTCTGGGGCTCTAATCTCTACAAAGAGGGTTGAAAGAGGAGGGAGGGTTTGTTTCTAAAGTGAATTTTCTCCTGGAAAGCCATTCACTTGAAACTTCCCTTTGGGGGTGGTGGGTGGTCCTCTGCAAGGGTTTCCTGTTGGGGATGGGGATGGAGGAGTCTCCACCTGTCAGCAGCTGCCCTGGGTATGACACTGAAGGTCTCGGGTGGAGTGACAGTAAAAAGAGGAGTCTAGAAATCTAGGTTCTTCTTAAGTTACATCTCTCTTAGATTTATACCAAGGGGGAAGCCAGGATGGCTCAGTGGGTTAAGTGCTCACTTTGTAGCACCGGGGACCGAGGATCAAATCCCGGCCCTGGCCCGTGTGGAACCATATGCTGAACTGGGAGCTCCCCCAGTTCAGTTCTCTCTCTGTCTCTGTATCTCTCTCTCTCTCTCTCTCTCTCTCTCTCTCTCTCTCTCTCTCTCTCTCTGTCAAAATAAATAAATAAATAAAAATATATTATTAAAAAAATATATATGATTTATACCAAGGATGGAGAGACTATGTCCTAAGAGTATGTTCAGTTTTAATACCATGAAACCATTTTCCAAAGTGCTTATACCAGTTGACTCGCCCACCAGCAGCACGCCACAGCCTCACCGCCGCCTGCAGCCAGCTCTAGGCTGCTTTCTTAGGATATGTCACATCTGAGGTCCCCTCACTCCATGGCGATATTTCTGCTTCTCTCCCACCCAGATGTCAACAGCTGGCTGCTCACCTTCGGATTCCAACTTCACAATGTGATTCCGGGCTATCCCAAGCCAGACATGGATGCCATGGAGCCATCCTATGAGCTTGTGCACACGCAGATGAAAACTCAGGAGTGGGACAACAGCAAGGTAATGCACGCGCATGGCTGCCCACCTCTCTGGCCATTCGGGCGTGACAGGACCGGGCCCTAGCAGCTTTTCAGGAAGGTCTGGGCCAGTAAGGGGAATGACGTGGTGCATCCACAATGCCTGCCAGAAACTGTTCAGCAAATAGTAACCCTACCACTGGTGAGCCACTATGGACCCAACAGTACCAGCACACAGACCCACACAGGCTGCATTAAGGAGTTTTGTGCGTTACACTGTTTAGAGTTCCACAGAAACAATGAGCTTTGGTCCCTACCCAGAACAGAAGTGCAAGGGAAGGTGTGTTCTAAGTACAAATTTCCTGAGCTCCTGAATGTGCCGGGCCTTGTATGAGGATTTTACACACGTTAACTCACTGTTATCCCTGGTATTGTTCTCATTTTATGGAGGTCATGCCTGAGGCTCTCCAGTGCCACACAGCATGGAAGGGGAAGAGCGGGGATTCAACCCACATCTGTCTGTAGGTGCTCAAAAGAATGTTACTTTTTTCTTGTCTCCCATTTATGATCCCCATCGCAAAGCCTCTGAGACTCCCAGCAATTCAGGCAGAGGCCAGGACTTCAACAGGACCCCAGCCCAGGGGGACAGCTGACTGAGCCAAAAAGCAGAGTGGCCAAATGGCACACTGCTGGGGGCAGGAACTTCCATACCCATATTTCTTACCCCAGCCTGATTCCACAAGTTCTCAGCTTGCCTGTCTCCTTCCCCTGGACCAGGCATGGCCAAGCTGCAGCCCAGGACGGCTTTGAATGCAACCCAACACAAAGTCTTAAAACATTGTGAGATTTTTTGTGACCTTTTTTTAGCTCATCAGCTGACATTAGTGTTAGTGTGTTTTATGTGTGGCCTAAGCCATCTTCCCATGTGGCCCAGGGAAGTTGCTGCCCTAGACTCTGGAGAATGGTTGCACCTCTCTGCTCTGCGGCAGCTTGGTGTTTCCTTTCCCAGCACTCACCACATTGACTTCTAATTCCTTTTTTCTTTCCTGTATCTCCACTAGACTGTGAACCCCAAAAGGGCAAATACTGGGTCCTCTTGGATCCCCAGCATACCACCTAGTCCATAGAAGGTACATGGAAATCTCTCGTTGAATAAGTAAATGGGTGAAAGAAGTAAACAACCCCGTGAGTTAGGCGTTTTCCTCCATTTTACATTGTGGAGACCATGGTTCAGAGAGAAATTTGCCCAAGGTCACTCAGCTGAAAAGTGGCGGAAGGTGATGAGAATCCAAGTACATCTGGCCACAAAGCCCACCCTTTTCTGCTGCTCTCTGCTGCCCCAGCCCTGCCCTTCTGCCCCTTTCCAGCCCCCTCTGACCCTCCAGCTGCCCAGATGCCCCCACAGGGCCTGCTCTCAGGGCTGATTCCAGCAGCGTGGCTCTTCCGCCACCACCAGGTTCCCTCCTCCACTGCACAGAGCCCGTCTCTGACAGCCTATTTGCCAACCTCGCCTGTCAATGAATTATTGATTTCTGCCCTTGGCAGGCATCGGAGATCTTTGTTGTTGAGCACTCCAGCTTTCGTGAAACTCTAGGAAATAATTGTCCACAGACAGGGTTCTATTAATTATAAAGAGGACTTAATTTCAGCGAGAAGCTGATGGGCCTGTTGTTAAAGCCATTTCCCTGGGTTGCTGATAAGGCCCAGGAGCCTGCTGCTCTGCTGAGCTCCCCAAGCCATGGGGGGTGGGGGGGGCGGACAAGTAGGTGGTACACCAAGGAGACAGGGCCCAACGTGTCCCCCAGAGCAGCCAAGAGCAGGGCCACCTGAGGAGCCCCTGGGAGGCACCATGGGCCAGAGGCCCTCCTTGGAAATCATTTATAAACACAGCAGAGAGCAATAAAGCAGGGTAAGAGGGTTTCTATAAGTCACTACTTGTCATCTCAGTAAGCCTTCTTGTCAAGAATGCATTTCTTGCCATTCCTCTATCTAACATCACCCCCCCCCACACACACACACACACACACACATCAAGTCCCAGTTCAAACATGAGCTTGGCCTTGAACCCCACCTTCTCCACCTTCCTCTTCTACCTTCAGGCTGAGATATTCTGAGCCTTGTTTGCTTCTCCCTATTCCAACAACTCTTAAAACTGAGCCTCTAGAATCAGATGGACCTGAGTTCAAATCTTGGCTTGAACACTTACTAGCTATATGACTGCGGGCCAGTTACAGCCTCTTTGAGCCTTAGTTTCCTTAGATGTAAAATCAGAATGGGGATAGTACCTGCTATACAAAATTATTGTAGAGATCAGATGAGATAATGAATGTGAATTATTTACCTCAAAGATTAAGAAATGTTAGCTGCAGCTATTATTTCTCTTAAACCACCAGTTACCATGTTTGATGGTAGTCATTTGTTGTCACATGTCTCTCCCCACTAACTGATGAGTTCTTCAAGGGAAGGATGATGTCTGATTCACTGTTGTACCTCCCATGCCCAGGAAAGGACCTGACACAGAGTCGATGTGACCTGAACAGTCTCTGAATGGGAGGGTGGGTGAATGGATACACAGAGGATGGCCGGGTGTTCTCAGCAGTACAGCTACAAGCTGCAGTTAATAAATATGCCTAGACTTGACTTAGTCACCGAAGCTTATTCTCCGGGATCTTGGGTAATTTTTTTTCTTTGTCTCATTTATTCTCTGTCTCTCTTTCTCTCTCTCTCCCTCCCACCACTTTCATCAGTCTATCCTTGGGGTACAATGTGAAGTGCAGAAACAGCTCAAGGCTTTCGTCACCCTAGAACGTTTTGACCAGCTCTATGGCTCAACGATCACCAGCTGCCAGCAGACCCCAAAGACAAAGAAGTTTGCGTCCAGTGGCTCAGTCTTTGGCAAGGGGGTCAAGTTTGCCTTGAAGGACGGCCGAGTGACCACAGACATCATCAGCGTGGCCAACGAGGATGGCCGAAGGGTTGCTGCCATCTTGAACAATGCCCACTACCTAGAGAACCTGCATTTCACCATGGGTGGGGTGGACACCCACTACTTCGTGAAACCAGGGCCTTCTGAAGGAGACCTAGCCGTCCTGGGCCTCAGTGGGGGGCGACGAACCCTGGAGAATGGGGTCAATGTCACCGTGTCCCAGATCAACACGATGCTCAGTGGCAGGACTAGACGCTACACAGACATCCAGCTCCAGTACGGGGCGCTGTGCCTGAACACCCGCTACGGGACGACGCTGGATGAGGAGAAGGCACGGGTGCTGGAGCTGGCCCGGCAGCGAGCCGTGAGCCAGGCCTGGGCCCGCGAGCAGCAGCGACTCCGGGAAGGGGAGGAGGGCCTGCGGGCCTGGACAGAGGGGGAGAAGCAGCAGGTGCTGAACACAGGGCGGGTGCAAGGCTACGATGGCTTCTTCGTCATTTCCGTCGAGCAATACCCAGAACTGGCAGACAGTGCCAACAACATCCACTTCATGAGACAGAGCGAGATGGGTCGAAGGTGACAGAGACGACTACGGCCTGGACTTCTTGCCAAAGACAGCTACTCTTTTGTGGCCGCATACCTGACTGTGTTGTACTTTTTAAAAAAGTCTTTTTTTTTAACAAGTGCAGGAAAAAAAGAAAAAAGAAAAAAAAAAAGATACTGGTTGCATTGTAACTCATGCAACATCCTTTTTTTTTAAGAAAAGAAAAACACAAAATGGGCCTTCACACATATTTTGCAAAGAACAGAAGGTATTTTTTTTTTTCTGTAGCGTGATCACAATGAAAACTTCCTTGTCTTTTGTTCCCTTTTTCCTTGAGGATTTTTCCTTGTTTGGGGTACATTTCTCCTCTCTGAGACATAGCTCCTCGGGTGTGTCCTTGTCTGTTCCTCGGTCCCAGTGTGATGTGAGACATGCGTGTCTGTGCTAACTTGTCTCATGTGCAGCCCTTTCCTCGTGGGGGTCAGGCAGGAGTGAGGGGTGCAGAGGGCGACAGGCCAGCACCACACTTCTGCAGGGGCCTGCAGGGGGCGTCGGCAGGCCCTGGGGATCTGGGCTCGGCTCCCGCAGACCAGAGCTGGCGTTTTACTCCGTGTGTTTCATGCCCCCGGAGGACCCCCGATGGCTTTACCTTCCTCTGGGGAATTTCCTGCTGTCATCAGCATCTTTTCCAAGCTGCCTCACACTCCTGTCCAAACTTTATATTTTGATGCTGAATGAAACGCCCTGCCCCTTTTGCAAATTCTGTGTAGCTGTCAGTGCCATCCCCATGCTGGAATGGAGAAAGTGTCTCCCAGGCCCTTTCCCCCAGTCTGGGGCTTAGAGCCCCCTCCCCACCAAGAGGCAGAGGCATCCAGGATGTCTGTGGGGGGGGTGGTCCTCCCGTGATGTCCCTTATTCATCTCCTCCTCTCTCCCAAAGTCAGATGTGAAAACCAGCCCTGCGCGGCAAGCCCTCAATGTGAGCACCATGTCCAGGGAGGAGGGCCCCGCATGGCAACAGGACGGCAGTGGTGGCCAGGGAGCCAGCCCGCCAGCCTAGGTGAAGCCTCTCCCCATGTCTTTGGGCGTCTTCTCTCCACTGCTCAGCTGCCACCACTGAGACATAGGAGTGTGGAGAGCGGTGCCTGGTGGCCTTTAATTTTGGAAAGATGTTTAAGAGAAAGTCAGCCAAAGAGAAGAAGGCATGAGCCAAGCATCTTGCCTGCCAGCTTCTGCAGGCGCTGCTGCCTTCCACATAGGGGCTGATTGCAGAGCCGGGGTGCAGCCGCAGAGGCGGGCGGGAAATTCCTTCTGTGCAGTTCTTTAAGAACAGCTTCCCCTCCAAAGAAGCCCAATCAGGGTTTGAAGGAAAGATTAAGGAAAAAGAAGGGAAGACCTCATTTGATGTGGCCTGCGGGTGTCAGGCAACCCCACCAGGATCAGGGGCGGTTTCTGAGCCTCGTGCCCATGGATGCTGGAGGCCAGGCTACTGATGTCCCCGTGAAGACCTGTGCCTGAGGTCATTGGGAGCGGCTTCAGCCCCCTCAGGAGTGGGCACAACCCCCACCCAGAGGGCATGCCCAGGGAGAGGCAGCAGCCAGCCAAGCCAGGGGGAGCGTGGCATGGGGGCGAGAATGTCAGCAAACGAGTTGAGAGCTGCTTGCACCTGGTCCATCTGCCTAATTACCATTGTCATTACCACTCACAGGAGGCTCTGGGAGACCAGGAGGGGAAGCCAAATGCTTCCTGTTGAGCTGGGCTTCACAGAAAATGGAACGTTGATGGGTTACATTTACATTAAGTGTGGAAAATGAATTCTGAGTCTGAGCTGTTCCCCGTGGCAACCTTGTTGGATGGATAAGCTCCTGGCACCTTTATGGCCTTACTCACAGAGTCTTCAGAATATTACACAAGCTAATGAAACCACGCAGGTCTCACCGCGTGAGAACTGCAGCAGCGCGGAGCCTGGGTTCTGCCTGACAGGGAGCCGTCCACAGCGTCTCGGGAGAGCTTTCGCCTTATGTCATCCCACTGGGATTAGACGATGTGTTTTGCTAAGTGCTCTTCCTGTTTTCAAAAAAAAAAGAAAGAAAGAAAAGACGTTGCAGGGCTGCGACAGTGCGCCCTGGCCCGTTTGTCCACTGGTGCCCGGTGCCTCTGAGCTCCCTGAGTCAGATGCTCCGCTCCCGGGGTCCCGTGCCTGGTGGGAGCTGGGGCGGGCTCTCATCCAGCAGGATCATGCTTGGAGGGGATGGAAAATAGTTTGGCCTGAAGAACACAGTTTTTTATCCAAAATGGACTCAATGCCTCTCAAAAATGTACGCTTGCTGTAAGGGGCCCTTGGGCAAAGCTCCAGCTGATCAGTTCCATCCTGAACCCCTGTCATTAGTCATGACCTGCTGGGGTCATCTACTTGGAGGCCAGAGATAGCATAAGGGCCAAGGGGGCCTCTCCCTGCACCTTCTCAACCTTCTTACCCTCCACCCCTACCCCCACCGAAGTAATAATGAGGACTTTTAAAGATCAAAACCACAGAAAATTAATTATCAAGCATCCCTTTTCTCTAAATGAATGATGTGATACTTTTCCTGGGCTACATACCACCCAGGAGGTGCAGCTTCTGTGCAGGGAGCAGGGGAAGCTTTAGAGAAAGGGCCTCAGGTTGGGGGGAGGGGCGTTCTGCACCTCAGTCTCCCCTTGCCGCCGTTGCTATTAGAGATGGCATTTCTGGCCTTGGCTTTGTTGGCTGCTCTGGAGTTGGTGGCCACTCGAGCCGGCAGGTGACTCAGTGCCTCCCTTCTCAGTCTGTCCTGCTGAGACCAGCAGTCCCACTCACGCAGCAAGAGGGACTCTGAAGGCATAAGGCAGAGTGCCCTGTGCATGTTTACTGGCCTCCAGGCATCAAATCCCATGACACCTGCCCTGTTGTCACTAACCAACAAAAACATGTCCACTCCTTGGCTTATGATTCTGCGAGATGCTAGCTTCTGACCCTAGAACAGGTTTATTTGGGGAGAGTTCCTGCCCTCTCTACCCTCCACAACTCTGCCATCACCTTAAACAGGACTTCTGTGATTCACTAGCTTTATTTTTTATAGGGTGAGCCTTCCTTTTCCCACCCTCCACACAGACATTGTTGAAGGGCAGAGCTACGACAAAGGGGAAGAAACTCCATGGTAATTTACACCCTTGTCAGCTTCTGATGCTTGTCTCTTAAAATTGTTGGCTGGGAAGTAAGCCAAGGAACAGACCAGTGCCTAATTTCTACGCAGGGTGGAGGATTTGAAGCAATCCCTAAGAAACTGAAGAGAGGGACCAGAGGTTAAGAATCGGGGGTGGAGGCGAGCAGGGAGCAGAAGGTGATGGTGAGGCAAGGAAACTGGGCGGTGTTTTTACAGACACATAACAAGGAATCAGGTTTGTTTTTTAAAAAAAGAACGTTTTCAGCTGTGACTTTTAAGTACCAACTTTATACATGGCAGGTGTTTTCATTATGCAACGACGAGGCATTCTGTGTGAAACCTTAGAATGCAGTTTCACATCTGCAGCCTTGTGTTTGCAGTTGCCACACGGTGAGGGCAGGGACACTGAGCTCAGTGCCCAGGAGGAAGGAGCTTGACAAGCCTCAGCAGGGTCCTCAGCTTTGGGGTTCAACCTCCCGGTGCTCAAAGTTCAATTTATTCTCCTTTCCTCCCAGCGGCCACTATGCCCAGGCTGTTGCTTCTGGTCCTGAGCTGGGGCCCCACCATTCACGGGGTCCCAGAGGAAAAAGAAAAAAACAATTTTGTTTTTCCCTTGGGATCCTCATTAGGACTAAATGCCTTCCATTCAAGATTCATACTTCCCAGCTAGGTTTATACAGTTGTCTATATTTTATTGGAGGGGATTAAAAGAACTCTAGTTCATTTAACCTTCAAAAAACAGCCAACTCATTTTAAAGACTCATTGCTCAGGTGATAGAAACTTTATCCTCTCCAACCTTTACATTCTCAAAAACCAGCCTTGTGTACTTGCCCACCCCAGACAGTGGTGAGCGCTTAGATTTCATCAAGAATGTGGAAGATCAGAGTGCGGGGAGGCGGGGGTGGGGCCAATGTTGTGTTTCTCACCCCCTCTGGATGCCAAAGGCATGCTACTGGGCCACCTCTGGGTCCCCAAGAAGATGTGATTGATTCTGTGGGCAGCTCCGCTGTCCTGGCAGAAGCTGGGTACAGCTGTCTGGTGGTGCCAGCAGCCCAGATTCACTCATCACCAGAATCCCACTTTTCTAAGCCTGCCCATTCTTGAAGACTTCTGAACCTGCAGCTTCAGCAAAGGGACTCCCCAAGCTGCCTCTGGATGACCAACACTGGAGACTCGGCCTTACCATGTGGAAATAGTTTTCCTGAAGTCTGGAACTAATTTTGAGAAGTTTTTTTCTCAACACTTTTGTGTTTCTAACACTGTATTCTTGACTGTAAATACCAACAAGGCTGTAAATAAATGCAGATGTAGATACCTTCTAGAAAAAAAAAAAGGCATAAAAACAAAACCAGAAGTGATCCCGTGTAGCCTTCGTTGACAAATAAAAGAATATTTTGTGTTTAAAGGTGATTGGTGGCCTTTGTTTGGAAAGTGGGGACTGTCTGAGCCAGGGCTCCGAATCTGCACTTCTAGATGCTGCTATTCTCAGGATGACCCGCGAGACTGGTCCTCAAGCCCCAAGACCCTCTTAGTCCCTCCAGATGACCAGTGACATGGAGAAGGATTTCCAGACACAAAGAGCTTAAACTCATGAATGTCAATGCACCTCTGACATCCACTGGGCCCCCTCTGCTCCCCTAGGCCACATCCCAGCTGCTGTCCTTACCGGGACAGAGACAGACTCTCAGGGGAGGGACAGCCCCACACCCCCAGAAGAGGGAGCTTGTGCTGTCACGGCACAGAGTTGTCCGTGTGCCACAGCCATCCACGTGGGGCATCACTGGCTGCATTCTCAAAAACACGTGTGCATATTCATCATGCAAATTATAACCATATAACACAGCGTGGGGGAAAAAAGCAAGCAAGAAAATTCCTTTAGCATTGTTTTTGTTTTTTTCCTCTGTGTGTTCTTAATGTGTCTTTTTCTAAAATCTAAGGTAGCTGTCATTGCAGCACACAGGTGATTTCCCCCACTTTTCTCAACCTCACATGTAACCTCTCAGGTCTAGAAGTCCCAGATGACAGCTAGTCACTTCGGGAAGTACCTTTGCTAAGCCCAGCTCCCTAGTGAAAATGGCAGACCTTATGAAAATTCAAATAATTGAGGACAGGAGTCAGAGCAGAAGGGCTGATGCTCCCTCATTATCCTCAAGCCTGGCCCCCCACCAGGCCAATGGGAAAGAGCGCCTGCCCCCTGCACGCCCTTCCCCCTGGGCACCCGGTGGCTCTCCAGGCGACTGCACAGACCGTCACTCTCCTGAGGTGCCGGGAGGCACCTGCAGGGGCAGAAAACAACCTGCTTTTGGAGTCAGGCCAAGTTGGGTGCAGAACTTGGCTCCAGCACTTCCCGTGTGATCCCACCCAAGTCATGTAGGCCTTCAGGCTTCAAGGCTATGATGGCACATGCGCCTCCCGTTACTGCTCACATCACCTTAAGGGACAGGGTAAGTACTGCTGCACATGGTTCAGCGTACAACAGTTCTTCACCTCACACCTCCCTCCCCGGCCCTCCTGGCCACACCCCACCACCTGCCTCCCACAGCCTGGTACTCCTTCCATAAGCCAGTGACTCTCAGCCTCAGGCCTGCATCAGATTCACCTGCAGGGCTTATCAAACCAGATGGCTGGGCCCCAACACCGGAGTTTATGAATCCGCGGGTCTGGGACGGGGCCCCATCATGTGCATCGCTAACGTGTTTCCAGACGACACTGACGCCCTTCATGCTCTGCGAACCACTGCTAACTACACAATCTTTTATACAAGGCGTGGAATAAGCTACTTAGGGTAGCACTGGCGACGCCCCTGGTGAGAGCTACCACTTGCAGCCAGCAGAGCAGGTGCATCAGGTCCTGTCTGCCGCTCCCCTCCCCACTCTCCCCACGACACTACATTGAGCTGCTCGGAAACACCCGCCCCTAAACGTGCCCACAGAGCTTCACTCAAGTGCGCCATTGCTCATACCACTTCCTCCAGCCCAGCTCAATCCCTCTCCGCTCAGCCCTCTCAGAAGGCGCTCACTGAGCACCTGCCGTGTGCTGGCCCGTGTCGAGACTGGACTACTTGGAATGGGAGCTTCCGAGCCTGACAAGGGCTGTCTGTCTAATCCATTGTGTCCCTCGTGCCCAAAGCAGGGGCTGACTTGGGGGTCACATAAGTTCAGCTTTCCCTTCGCCTTAGGGGTCTACCCTCTCTGGTGTATTTGAGACAGAGGGGGCTGGTCTCCTGTCCCCTTCTGAGCAGGGCCACCCCTCCTCTGAACTGGGTACTGTGCCTCCCTCCCTGTGTTCCTGGCAAACCTGTTGTAGCCCCCCTCCCCCCCACACACACACAGAGTCTTGAGAAGGGAACAAGGGGTGAACAGAGGAGTCCCCACCCAGTGTGCCCCAGCCTTGCTGCCCTCAGGAACCTGCCCTAAGGTGGCACCCCTGATCCATTGGAGGCCAGTAAACGACCACATATGAGGAAAACAATGACCTTAAAGTGAGCACATATGCCTTTTCCATTGCCAGGGGAGGGGTGTCTAAGAGTTAAACCTTACAGGGCTTTCCATCCAGCTCGTCGCACCCTGACCTGTTCCCAGTCCTCAGCCTGGTATCTCTGCAGGTACCCCTCCCGCACTGGAGAGCTCTCTTCGTGCCTTGGGCAACGCCATCAGGCAACCCAGCATTTCTTTCTTATTTTTTAAAATTTATTTTATTGTTTTGACAGAGAGAGATAGAATAAGACAGAGAGAAGCGGGAGGGCCCAGAGCAGTCTCCATAGTTGTACATCATCAGTTTTCAACATGGTTTCTCTCCACACAGGTGGGCAGGGCCGAGCGGGGTGGAAACTGGGCCAGGGGCCTCCCGCATGGGCAACATGCCCGGCAGGAAACAAACTGGGGGCCTCCTACATGAGAAGCACACCCCAGTTCAGCATATAGGTCCACATGGGCCGGGGCCAGGACTCAATCCTCGGACCCCAGCGCTGCAAGGCAAGCACTCAATCCGCTGAGCCATCCTAGCTTCCCAAAGATTTATTTCTTAAATCTGAATTCATCAGTCTAAAGTAACTCCAGAATGAGCTCCAGTCACCACCCTAGGGCTAGTCCCCTTGCAAGGACTCAGGGGCCATAAGAGTTGCAAATACATTCTTTCTTAATCAATTTTTATTAAATTTATTGGGGTGACATTGGTTAAGTTTCAAGTGTACCATTCTGTAATACTTCATCTGTGCATTGCATTGTGTGTTCATCACCCAGTCAGGTCTCCTTCCATCATCATATGCTTGACCCCCAATTTCCTCTCTACCACCCCCTCCCTCCCTCACCCGCTGGTAAGTACTACGCTATTGTCGGTATCTGAGTTTCTGTGTCTTTCTTTGTCTTGTTCTTGTATTGTTATCATTTTGTATCCCACATATGAGTGAAGTCATGTGGTTCTTTTTTGTTGTTGTTGTTAAATTTATTGGGGTGACATTAATTGATATCAGTTATATTGTTTCCAGGAGTTCAATGCTACATTACATTGCCCAATCAGCTCTCTTTCCATCACCGTGTGCTTGATTCCCCCTCAAAGTCTATAGTTCTTGACATTTTCCGTCTACTTTGCTTACCACAATAATCTCAAGATCCTTCCATATGGTCGCAAATGGCAGCATTTTATCTTTCCTTATGACTGAGTAATATTCCATTGTGTAAATCCTTTCTCCTTCAAAAGGCCAACCGGTGTTTGTGGAGATACACTCCTTGCAAGGACAAGTATCAGTTCTCAGAGGCAGTGAAGACTTCAGCCCATCCGGCAGAATGGAAACGTTTTCCTTCCTCCCCTGTAATCCGCAAGCCGGCTCCAGGCCGGGAAGTCAGCATCTGACACTGTGTGCTGAGCACGTGGCCCTGCATGTTCTCATCTTCTCCCCGCTTCAAAATATGCCCACTCCCCTCACCCAGCTCAGTTCTTAAGAGTAAAAATCCCTTCCTCGGTGTGAGATGGGAAAGGAGGAAATAGTCATTATTTCAGATACAGATTTTTATTATATGACTTAGTGGGTGGGTGGGTGGAAAGCAAATGAATGATTAAATGAATGAATGCCATAGCCAGGCCTGAGAGGAGACCTAGAGGAGAAACTGCAATTGATCAGCACACATTGAAAGAGCACTTCACAGATGCCATCCAAGTAGCCTTAGAGGGCCTGAATATTATAAAAGAGGACCCCTTGCTTACACACGTCACTATGCAATCAGGGGATCTAGAAAGATTCAGGAAACAGGCTCTGATGCCAAGGAGCTTGTGCTCTGTGTCAGTCCTCCAGAAGCCTCGGTGTCCGCATCCCTAGAGCTCAGAGATCTGATGAAGGAGCAGAAACCGTCCAGGTTTTGCCCTGGGAGAGGTGGCCAGAGACTCAGGCTCTGGAATCAAGAAGCACTCTAAGTTTGGGCTCAATCTAGGGGAGAGAGAGTTGCCAGTCTTATAGCAGAAGTGTAGCGAGGCAGCCAGGCACTCCGGGCACTACAGTATGGAAGGCGGTTGGGAGCAGAACCCCACTGATACCCAAGGTGCCTGGGTCCAGGCAGGGGGGGCTGGGCAGATGCCCTGGCATCTATACTTTACTGACACAGGTTTGGTTGGAGGAAGAACTAAGCTCTGGAAGACTGAAGCTCATCCTCTACACACAGTCATGATTCTGTGACAGCAGGCCAACCCCCGCTCCTTCCTGCTGCCGTGGCTGGGGCTCCTATGTGTTTCTTACCAGCCTGTGATTTCAGCAAGAAATTCGGAGACCCTAGCTAGCCCAAGGGGAAGGAGAGGGTGGGCCGTGTGCTAAGAAAGTGGGTCTAACACAAACCACTGTCCATAGTGCCAAAGAAGGGGAGCTCAGGGTTGGCTAGGTGAGGAGAGGAAGGAATCTGGTGAAATCTCTAGAAGAGGTGGATTTGGTGCGGAAGGATTAGATGACAGTGAAAGACATTCCTGGTGGAAGGAAGGTATGCTGTTCATGTGGACCTGGGGGAGGCTGTGAACCTAGTCTAGGCATGTCATAAAGCCAAAAATTCCCAGGAATCCGATGTAGCATGTCTCAACTTTTTGAACAACAAAACGCATAATGGTTGATGTTCACATGCAGGAGCCACACCTACGAGAATATCTAGGTTTGGTATAATAAAGGGGTAGGTTATGTGCAAATCCAGCTAGCAGGAACACCTCCTCTTTTTCCCTAGTAAAAAAAAAAAAATCATATCAGCATTCAAGTAAGGAAGAGTGAGCATATTACAGGGATAATTTTAAATGCACTCTAATGTGCAACAAAATGAATTATTTTGCCAAGCTGTACTTTATTATTCATAATGACTTACTTCTGACACATTGCATCACTGTTTATAGTCACACGAAGACTGGGAACAGTCACTACCTCCTTCTTCTCTTTCTATCATGAGTGGAGAAGTTCCCCATAAGGAGATCCTGAACAAGGATTTGTCTGAAATAAGTTATTAGGAAGTGATCCCGGGAAAAGCATGCAAACATACCACAGCGAGGGATAAGAAAGGGATGCGGCTCAGCAAGGCCTTAGGCCAGTGGGGGAGTTGTGGAAACAGTAAGTCACACCTGAGAGATGTCCCAGCAGGGCAGGGGACTGAAGTATTTATACCAGGGGTGTCTAACCTTTTGGCTTCTTGGGCCACACATAAAATACACTAGCGCTAACAATAGCTGATGAGCTTAAAAAAAAAAAAAAAAAGCCCCCCCCAACTTTCCTAACAGTTAAAGAATTTGTGTTGGGCCACATTTCTGGGCAGCAGGTTGGGCATGCCTGCTTTACAGCTGTCAATCACTGGTTCAGGGTGGCCTCTGGGGATGTCATTTCGCAGTTACTTCTGGCTCTGTGTATTCAGCAAAGGGAGCTCCAGCAGCCTGAGGACAGCCCACCTACAAAGAGTTGCAGGTGTTGGCTGTTGGAAATGAAAGCACACAGCTTTCATTGATTTCGACCCAAGGAGGGTGGTGAAGTCTCTCAGCACCTGTTGTGGTCTCATTTCCTGCCTCCTGGCGGGCACCAAGTAAATGCTGACTGACTGACTGTTGGCTAGTGACAGATGCATCCAGAGAACAGGACACAATAACCGCACATATTAAGTGAGCAGAGGGCAGGACCCCACCTGTTTTACTACCACTATGTCCCTGGCACCTGGAACAGCAAGCATTCACGTACATTTGTTGGTTAAAGAATGAAGAAACCTCCCCCATGGTGATTCTGTGATCTAAGAGCTTCTCTGGGGCCTCCCTCATTCTCTCCTTCCTTACTTGCCTGACAGGGTTGGTGCTGCCAGAAACCATGCAGCACTCAGGAGGAGGTCCCTGGGGCCTCCCCACAGGTGACTCTCCTCCCTGTGTGAACACTGCCCAACCATTAGGCCCAACGTCTGCCTGTTCTGTCCTGATTGGATGCTTCAGAGGCTAAGTGCTGCTCCGTGAGGAGCTCCGTGAGACACAGTAGACACAATCTCTAGACCCAGTGCTTTCTACATTAACTTCCATTTGAACCTAACAGCGAATTCATGGTAGGTGTTATTACCTCCCACTTTACATCTGAGGCTGAGAGATGTCATGATATGTGCTATTAAGTACTAGAATCAGAATTCAAATCCAGATTTGCCTAACTCCAAATTTTAGGCTATTTCTTATGTCTTAAAACTGGGGAGTAAGAAACCGTCTGATGTGAAAGGCTTCATGCACTGAAACATCTGATGATGGCCAGCCAGTGGGGTCACGTGATTGCTCTTCAACAGACACAAAGCCCACCCAAAACTTTGCACAGCTCCACACTCAGGGCTGCTGTTGTGGGTGCGACCTGTGCAGTCACACGGGCCCTGCACTGGTCGGAAGGGCCCCCCCATCTTGGTTTAACGCTCTGCTGTCTCCATCTTGAAATTCTTCATTGTTTTTGAACAAAGGTCCTGTATTTGCATTTTTCACTGAACTGTGCAAGTCATACAGCCTGCGATCCCCCTTCTGCTTAGCCCGTGTGGACAGATGTTCAGCATTCTAGGATATTCTCCGGGTCCTGACGCCAAGGGTGAGCCCTGGAACCCCAAAGGGGTGCTGCGCATACACATCTTTGGGGGCTAAATGGTACTGAATAGAAACAGCCTGACATCTTCCCACCATCACCAGAACCCCAAGCCAGGAAATCCCCTCTCAACACCCACTAACCTGGCAAAGACCTGGGACAGAAGGGGGTGTGGGGCGCCAAGAAGCTGGCAGCCATTTCCATCTGGATGAGGAGCCGTTTCCAAAGGAAGAGGACATCTTGACTTAAGAGGTGGGATGAAGAAAAGAAAGGCAGGCCGAGGGTGTGGTAAGGGACAGGCACTGAGGCGTCCTGCAGGTAGCTTGGCAGGTCTCCTGAGCAAGGCACCGTGGAAGGGCAGGGTCTCAGGAATCAGAACTGGCCTGTGCGGTGGGGACAGACAACCAGTTAGGCTCGACTTTTCCTCCTTCCCCCCAAGTTTTCGTGCTCCTGTACGGTGTACATTCTCCTGGATAGTCTCTATTTCCACCCTCAATTTTACCAGAGGCTGTAATGTATTGACATGACGGGTTTGACTGTTCTCTAGATAGACGTTTGGTCTTCCATGCTGTTGTACAGCTTACAGGCTGATTTCTTCACGTTGACAGTGCCACCTATTGGTCAGCTGTCACACTTTCCCATCTCTCCAGGCTGACATGCAGAAAAAATTAGATGCTCCTGCACTTTGTGTAGTTCAGATGACCTTCAAATAGGAATCCTTTGACCTCTTGAGAGATGCTCCCAAAAGTCATACACACACACGCACACACACACACACACACACACGCACACAGAAATGGGACAAAGAAGGACAACCAGCTCCAGAGGTCCCTTCTTTCCCTGCCTCTGTACCTTCTGAGCCATGGTCCATGGTGAGGAGGACCCCTCAGTCTTGAATGTGCTGCCCCCATACCATGTGGATGGCTGCAGAGGCCACTATTGAGCCTGGGGTTGGAAAAAGGTGGACAAAACAGTATCATGAGATTGGAGGTTGACCTTAGGCCTCTTCAAACAATCAGTGGTAACCTCAACAATAATAAGAAGGAGGAAGAGCAGAGGAGCTAGAGGGGAAGCTGCTCTTTCGCGAGCCATCCCCCATGCCAGACCTAGGCCTGTTACGTATCTTCCCTGAATGCATTTTTGCAAGTATATTAAATCTGTCTCAGCAAGCCAAGATGCTGATGGTAAGTCATAGGCACTGGATGCCTACTGTGTGCCAGGCACTTTTGTAGGCATTTTAAATGCATTTGCTCATTTAGTCCTCACCTTAGTAAAACAACAGAGATGCTATTTGTTATTCCCATTTAGTGGGTGGAGAAACGGAGGCATTTGTCTGTGGCATGCAGCTAGTAGTAAGTAGAAAAGGGAAGATTTGAACCTAAGCAATCCAGTTCAGCGCATGCACTATTAATCACTACCCAGGCTATCTTTTGGAGAAACAAGCAACAACCACAAAAATGCATAGACTTTGTCTTAGACTCTGCTGGGAGAGAAGGATATGTGATTGAACATCCAGAATGTATTTACTTACTCAACAAACTTTTCCTGCAAGACATCTTACATCCATGTGTGGGTAGGTGTGTAGGTGTAAATTACCCAGGCTGATGAACCAGGCTGGACCTGCACACACGTGATTCAGGATGGAGCAGGCGGCACTGGGACAAGCAGAGTCTAAGCACAGCTAGCCAGGCAGTGCTTGAACCCCAGTCTACTGGGTGTAAGGAGTACCCAGCAAATAACGAATCCTCAGCAAACTCCCACTAGAACCCTAATTATATCTAGCACCACTGATCCACCTTCCTTCAGCTTTCTGCCTTCTACTAGAGTCAGAAGGGCAACGCTGGTGATGAGACAGGACCCAGCTACCTACAGCAAAACAAGATTAGCAACTCCTGGGGCCAGGTTTCTGGATAGACTGGCCTAGGCTGCCATCTACAGGCCACCTGTGCACACTGCATGGAATATTGTCAGGTTCTTGCTTTCCTGCCCTAAGTGCATGGAAAAGGGGTCTTACATAGAGGAACCTTTGGACCTTGAGCAGCCATAAGAGAGAGGCTGACTTCTCCTGCGTTTTACAAATGAAGAGGAGACTGAGACTCTGAGAGGTGGCAAGAGGTCGTAATAGCTTTCATTTACCATTTGCCAGGCACAGTGCATTCATCATCTCTTTGAATCTCAAAAATCCCATGAGTTTTATCCCCCTTTTAGGTCTCTGACATCCCTTTATCTGTAATCATTTCACCTTTTTAATGCCATTTATTTGTTGGTGACACTAGGTCATTTGTACTGCAGCAAGTCTCACGACCTGGATTGGGGTGGTGGCTCTTCAGACTGTCATTTCACTCTCAGGTCCCCATATCTTCTATAAGTTGGCGTGTAGCTCTAAGGCTTAATGCAATTCAGGTTCAATTGTTTCAAGCAAGACTAATTCATTACTTTCTGTTGCATCTCCTCAGGAGGCCGATAATGTGTAGTTGTCCTAGTGCTGTTCAAGCAGTGCAAAGGCTGACTGTCCAAGTCTACACTCCCTTTATTAAGTGGAACTCTTTAAAGAAAAGCTTTCAGGTTCTGACTCCAGATAAGATGGAGCAGCTATTGAACCTGCACGGAGCAGCTACAGAAGGACTCTGAAGAGTAAACGGCAACAGGCAGGTTGAGTGTCACTGAATCGGCAATGAGTTTACCTTTTTGCTATCTCTCTGGATCCTCCCAGCCTTGACTGAGCCAAAAACCAGGAAGTAGAAATCAGCACAGACAGAGCTCTAGGAGAAACCCTCCATTTTGGACTTCAGGGGTGGGGCGGGGATGTCCAGAGAGTGGAAGCAGAGGCCCTAGACAACCAAAACTCTGAGGGCAGGGATGGTATCCTCTCCAATCAGGGTGACGCGGCCTCGAGAGTGTGGGTGAATGAATCCCCTACTACTTTTTTTTTTTTTTTAAGATTTATTTTATTGATTTTTGACAGAGAGAAACAGAGACAGAGAGAGACAGAGAGAAGGGGGAGGGCCCAGAGCAGTCTCCATAGTTGACATTAGTTTTCCATATAGTTTCACTCCACAGGTGGGCACGGGGCTGCGCAGGGCAGGAACTGGGCCGGGAGTCTCCCACATACGTCCCGGCAAGAACTGAATTGGGGCACACCCCAGTTCAGCATGTGGGTCCACCTGGGCCGGGGCCGGGATTCGATCCTTGGTCCCCGGGGCCTCAAAGCGAGCACTTACCCGCTGAGCCATCCCAGCTTTCCCCCCTACTACTTTTTTTCTGTCTCTGTTCTCCCACCAATGTCAGAAGCCTGGTGGGGGAGAGGGGAGCAAAGGAAGACTCAGGAAAACAGGAAACACCAGGAAGGCTGTGGAGCAGAGGGAACTCAGGACAGTGGACCCACAAGCTGTCTGTGAATCCTGGACCCTCTTCTGGCTGCGCATACCGAGATCTGGCCCTAAGTAGCCTACTAGAAACTCTGAGAACTGAACTGAGAGATAGACCAAGGCCCAGGCCCCAGACAGGCCACTGGGTGGCACACATTCTGAACAGCCTGAGAAAGTCTTTGAAAAGTGAAAATTGAAAACCATCCACAAGCCAGAACTTGTGGCCTGAACCCAACTCTTACTTCTCCATAGAATTTGAATAAAATTCAGAGACTCATAACATAATATTCAAAATATCCAGGATAGTTGGCATAAGAACCAGGAAAGTCTCAACTTGGGCAATGCTGAGATGACACAATTGCTGGAATGATCTAAGAGACTTTAAAGCAGCTAGTATAAAAGTTCCAAAAGTAAGAGGGAACACTCGTGAAACAAATGGAAAAATAGAAAGTCTCAGAAAATAAAAGATACAAGGAAGAACCAAATGGAAATTTTATAGCTAAAAAAACACATGAACTAAAAGCTGAAAAACTCACTGGAGAAGTTTAATATGGTAGAAAAAGAATCAATGACCTTTAAGATAGATTGATTAAAAGTACCCAATTGGAACAATGTGGGAAAAAAGTGATTGAAACAAATGAAGATTCGGGGATCTGTGAGGCCAGATGAAAAGGTCTACCATTTGTGTCAGAGGAAGCGGAGACAGCGCAGTGCAGAAAACATGCTTAAAGAAATAGCAGCTGAAAACTTCCCTAATTTGGAGAAAAACGTAAACTTACAAATTCAAAAGATTCTGCAAATCCCAAACAATATGCCGTAAATGGATGCCTACCAAGCCTGTTGGCACTTGGGGGGACTGTTCATGATGCTGTGGGGCCATAGCTGGTCGGTCATGACCAGCCCTGAGGGGACCTACACAGGAAAAAGCAGGAACACAAGCCGGATGGGAGGGACAAGTTGAGAACTCTTATAAATCCAGATTCCCAATATTACTGTGGATGATAAGTGACTGAATTATGCAGTTGTCAGTCTAAGTTGATAGGTTTCATAACATAATTCTCTAATAATTAAGCAATTGTTTGGACATTTCTGAAATTATCGGGATAATTCAACCCTTTCTATCAGTAAAGAATTGCTTCTAGGCAACAAACCTGTGTAGCATGTCTGTGCTGAACTCCATATAGGATTATAACACAGTGGTAAATATTTATGTATCTATGTATCTAAACCTACCTAAACATAGTAGAGTTACAATAAAAAAATGGTATAAAATATTCAAAATGTATAGGGCACTTACCAGGAATGAAGCTTATAGGACTGGAAGTTGTTCTAGGTGAGTCAGTGAGTAAATGTGAAGGCCTAGGGCACTAGTGTACACAACTGTAAATTTTATAAACAGTGTACAGTTAAGCTACACTAAAGTTATAAAGCAACATGATATTAAATCAAGCACAAGAGAAAATAATGCAATCAGGAGACAGTAAATGTGAGATGTGTGAGGCTGCTGCTGATATAACACAGCATACTCTTTTATAGCAAACTTTTTACAAGTAGAGAGTACTCTACAAAACAATTTTAAAATGATAGTAAGTACATAAACCAGTAAGATAGTCATTTCTTATCATTATCAAGTATTATGTGCTTTGCATAACTGTATGTGCCATACTTTTATATGACTGCCATTGCAGTAGGTTCATTATACCAACATCACCACAAACAGGTAAGTGATGTGTTGTGCTGACATTATGACAGCTACAATGTCACTAGGCAATAGGAACTTTTCAGTTCCATTATAATCTTATGGGGCTGTCATCTTACATGCTGTCATTGACCAAAATGTCATTATGTGGCAAATGACTGTACCAAACTCCAGCCCCTCCTAGACTTTTTTTTTTTAAGATTTATTTTATTGCTTTGACAGAGACAGAGGGAGACAGAGAGAAGGGGGTGTGTGTGGCAGAGCAGTCTCCATAGTTGCACATCATTGGTTTTTCCACATAGTTTCATTCCACAGGTGGGTGAGGGGCTGCACAGGGCAGGAGCTGGGCCGGGGTCTCACCCCAGTGAGAACTGAACTGGGGGAACTCCCCAGTTCAGCATATGGGTCCACATGGGCCAGGGTCAGGATTCGATCCTCGGTCCCTGGAGCTGCAAAGTGAGCACTTAACCCACTGAGCCATCCCGGCTTCCCCTCTCCTAGACTTTTTGTCTCACCCGAGGGGAAAAAACACTGAGAATTACTTGTGAAAGTTATAACCTAGAGCAGTGGTCGGCAAACCGTGGCTCGCGAGCCGCATGAGGCTCTTTGACTCCTTGGCTGCAGGTCTTCCACGAAATGTTTAGTGCAGGCACGGAATATTATTTATTAACTTGCCTTGTAAGAGATGAGTAAACATTTTTGAAACACAAGCCTACAGAAAAGAGGCACATTTTTAGAAAGCAACAATAGCGCGGATAGTCGCTCGCAAACATGTGTATCATTACGGTATCTCCATCGAATTGCTGCCCGCCGAAATGTATTTTAACTACAAATAGGAAGAAAGCAGTCGAGGAACTCCAGAGGAAACAAGAAAGGTCAGCTTTTGTTTTTAATCACTGGGTGCAATTTTCTAACAATGTTAATATGGCAAGTTTTATAGTTAGTCAGGAGATTGCTCAGAGAGGAAAGCCATACACGGACGGAGACTATATAAAGAGTTGTTTTATAAGTGCATCCGAAGAGCTTTTTTGAGATTTTAAGAATAAAGCAGACTTTTAAAAAAAAATTCGAGAGGAGATCCAAGATGGCGGCATGAGAGGAGAACGCCGATAACTGCCTGGGAAGGGCCTTGTGAACAGAGGGGAATCCACAGGGGAAACCCTGAGAAGAAACCTCAACTAAGAGAACCACACAACACGGAACAACACACAAAGGTTAGAGAAAAAAGGGGAGAGTGGGAGAGGGAAAGGGAAGCAG
>PVKE010020721.1:0-27231 GCA_004027555.1 Craseonycteris thonglongyai | reverse complement strand
AGGTGGGAGAGGGCACCAGCATTATGGACACACTCAATAGTTTGGTGGTTACCTGGAGAGGGGGGAGAAGAGGGGGAGAGTTGTGGGGGGAGGTGGGAGTGGGCACCAGATATATGGTGGTGGAGGGGGACCTGATTCTGGGAGCTGGGCACATAATGCGATGCATGAGTGATGTGATGTGGAGTTGTACATCTGGAAACTATCTAATTGTTACCAACCAATGTCACCCCATTAAATTTAACAATAAAATATAATAAGAAGAAGAAAGAAAAAAAGGAAATATATGTTTACATAATGTGTATTAACTGTTGTCCGAGTAACAGGGAAATAGCAGAGATTTTTGTCTCAAAACACTTAAAGTTCTTCAATCAAAAGATAAGAAGTGTTTATAATCATATTTTCTTTTCATGCATAGACTTGCTTTATTTGTGTACAATTTTAATGTTTACTTCAGAATATTTTTAGATTTGTACTCAAAGTTTTAAAAAGTATAGAAATTTCAAAGATAGTACAGAGTTCTCATGTATCCATCACCCAGTTTCCCTGTTAATATCATATAATAATCATGACACATTTGTAAAAATTAATAAATTAACATTGGTGTGTTACTATGAACTCAACTGCAAACTTTATTCAGATATCACCAGTTTCTCTGCAAATGTCCTTTTTCTGTTTCTGGATACAATTTAAGATACCACCGTGCTTTTAATCATCGTATCTCCTCTACTCCTAACAGTTTCTCAGTCTTTTCTACTTTTCATGGCCTTGACCATTTTGAGGAATATTGGTCAGCTTTTTCTAGAACGTCCTTCCATTTGGGTTTGTTTAATGTTTTCTCTCATGATCAAAGTGAGGTTATGAGCTTGGGGAAGGAAAACTACAGAGGTGAAGGGCCCTTCTCGTGGCATCCTACCATAGGATACATGATAGCAGGGTGGTTCATCCCCAGTGAAGCTAACCACGAACACTGGTCAAGGTGATGTCTGCCATGATCCTCTTTTGTAAAGTGATTATTTTTCCTTTCCATACTCTATTCTTTGGAAGAAGTCATTAAGTGCAGCCCATACCCAAGATAAAGGAAGTTATATCCTACCTAATATAAGAGACATAATGAACAGCCAGATTTGAGAATTACCGCTTTAAGTGAGCAAACTCAATCCTATCAGAGCTCAGATATTGTAGATTGTTTTCTTTATTGTGATATTTCTGAGTAACATTTGATTTATATGTTATAACTTAATATCTGAGGTTCATCAATTTAATTTGACAAACATGTATGGTATTTACTTTGTACTCAGCCCAGTGATGGACTCTCTCGGGATGGAGAGATTAAGAACATGAATCAGTTATAGTCTCTTCCATCCAAATGAGGACAATGGCATGAATACAAGTAAAAAGAATAACAAGTGGAGACAGGTGAGTGCTAAGAGGACCAGGAAATGCCAGGAAGGGAACGGAGATTCAAAGGAGTAAGAAAGTAGATCATGTGGACATAAATGGGTAATTTTACTCAGAAGGAAGTGGTGCCTTCTTCTGAGACTTTATTATCCTCCATGATGTCTTTTGCCAAAGCTGTAGCTTTCCAGGGACACCAGAAATCATACTATTTGTGTGAAAAGTCCATTAGTATCGTGCATTAGTTAACATGGTTATCACCCAGGTCTTGATTAAGCTTCCTCAAGCAGCAAGCTAAGCAACTCATATTAACAATGAATTCAGCTATAAGAAAACTTATGTTATTTTTAGGTGTCTTGACTGCAAATTGTTTTGTCCCATCACTGGGCAATGCTTTTATTACTGTTTTTACTGCTAGTAGATTAGATTGGGTGTTGTAGAAATCATGCACAACTGCACTGTTTTTAATATTTGCTACTGTAATCATTTCTGTAATTATGATATGGAAGCTATGGCTGCAAGCTGTTTCAGTAGATGACTATTTCACTGGGTTCTAATGATCGTATCTACTGAAAATGCCATCTGTAAAGTCCCTGCCAGCAAGGGCCTCCCTGGTGATATGAAGCAGATAAGCTTTATCACATGTTGTTAATGAGCTTGATTTATGATGTTGGTGGTTCATCTGATAAGTTATTTTGGGTTTTAGAAATTTACATTCCAGTCTTTGCTATGTTCTCCACCATCCCTTGGGGAAAGAAAGAAACCCATTAGAATTTGAAACCAACAAGCACTGAAAAGTAACACTGTTCACATAACACATTTTCTTGTAAAAAAACTGTCTCCTAGGTGCAATGTCAAGTTTTGTGATACATACCAAGAACAAGACACATGAAACTGTTAATTGGCTAAAGACTGATTATTAATCAAGAAATGGCTTCCATGTTGGCACTGGGAGTTGGCTAAAATACCACAATTAATGAGTCGTTATCAGTTTTCACAAAGTCAGGTGATACTGCAGCAGCTGTTGCATCCCTGGTCAAGCTTGTGCCTTCTCATCAGTCCCTGTTCTGCCTGATTTACAGAAAAAAGAAAATGTACATCTACACAGTGTGTCAGCATATCCCAAAGAAAACAAATTAAACCCAAATTAGCCTTACACATAAATCAAAAGTGCAGCAGACCACAGCAGTGTGATTTGTGGGGTCTCCAGGAGAGTTTCCTCTCTCCCAAGCCCATCCTTCAAGCATCAGCCCAAGTACCATGCATGGTGTCTGGAGTTCTGCCACTTGACCTTTGGGAATAAGTTTGTTCTCTTCATTCTCTTGTTTAGAAATTCAAGTATTATGGGAGAGCAACACAATAAGTTGCTACAGGTTTATGTCATTGTTTTGCCCTGAATGAATTAGGTCAACTTGACAAGTATGGAATGGACTGCCTCTAAGTACAGCAAATTTTTCTACATTTAAATGTCAGAACAAGAGGTTAAAGGGTTTTAGCCAGGTGTTCAGGACTTGAATTGATATTAGACCATTAAATGGTATAGGTTTTTCTTCAAAATTTGAGTTATCATTGTACCAGGCAAGGAACCTCTCTGGACCTTTGCCTTACCTATAGAATAAATGAGGATTTCTTCATTCACTTCAAGATTCATAATGCAACCCTTACTACATGAGATTAATATAGGAGATAAGAGGAGAGTATATCAGAAGAGGATAAAAGAGAAAGAGGATCCTTGAAGAAATGTTTTACCATCATCGTTAAAGGAGGAGGTGTTGGTACAATTTTTCTTTGGTGGGTGGTAGTTCACCCGGGGTTATTAAAGTGTGGTTGGCCATCAAATCTTCTGAGCTCAAAGGACATCTGCCCTTTCACATGTTTGGGAAGCTTGAAGAGTAGTGGGATAGATGTCTCTCTGCCAACACCTAAAAGACCTTTAGATGAGACAGAAACAGCCTCCTTAAAAGTCCTATTGAAGATTGATAAACTTTTGAAAATCTTATCCACCCTTCTTGTTATATCTTTTTCCATTAATCAGTCTTTCATCATAACAGTGACTAGCAACCCAGTTGCTAATGCTTCCACTATTTTCTCCACCTAATTACCTGTTTCTCCTTCCTCTTCCATATTTTTATTCATACCTCTTAGTCTAAAGTTCTCTGATTAAAAAGTAGATCATTGCACCAAACTGAAAGTGCATGGCAATTATTTCTCTTGGTAACTATTAAACATAAGGTTCAAATGAAGAGGTAACTAAGGAAAGACATATTTTAAATGGCATGTCATTTTTACCATTCTTTCCCTAGAACACCTTGCTTTCTTTTTATGTTTCTCTACACATACAATCTTCTTCTTTACTCAGCTTTGTAAAATGTTGATGAGGGTATTGACCCAAGTAAAAGCAGAGCTAAATGGTGATGTTCACTGAGCTTTTACCTTCTAATTCTTGTTTGTGAGCACTCTTTTTATTAAAAAGAGAGGCATTCTTCTGGCTCTCTTGATTTTATATTACTAGTAAGTTTTTCTCTCTAAAACTAAAAATGTTTCATGAGTGTGACCACTGACAATGACATCATTTGAACACTGTCACCTAGGTAGTAGAATAATTACTATAGCAATAGAGACTTTATCTTTCAGTGACTATAAAATTTTGACAGATGGAAGAGAGTGATTGAAGATTTAAAGCAGGACATAAATGTAACACATCTTAGTAGGCAAAGTCACAGCAATATCTCACAATTTGCTATCTTTCATAAAGATTAAATTGAATGTGAGGTATATATATTGCTATATATTTCCAAGGTTAATTTTGCTTTTGACCAAAAGGATATTTGCTTCTTTGAAAAATTGAGATTACATTATTAAATGCAAGGACATTAATACTATAGTGTTTTAAAAATTATAAAATGTGAAGAGAGGAGTAAAAGGAAAACTACTATAGAATGATTATTCTTATTAAATTGACCAATTAAACATCTGAAGTTCTTGCAGCTATAACCTGCATCTAATGAAAAATTCTGTTTAAAATACATTCATCTTCATTTTTGAATTTATAGTTATAACTTTCTATTAACTGCATTAAGTCTTGGGTATGTTTATGGTTATACAAGTATGTGTGGGTGGTGTGTGTATGTTTTTGTTTCTTTCATAATTAAACAAGGTGAACTCAATGTGCATATTCTTTTAGGTGACACATTGTTATCATGTAGACTCTTTGAATTTGTCACTTAATTAAAGGAGAGGCAGATCAAGAGGCTACTTAATTATTTATTATTGCTTTACCAAAATGTAAAACAAAATGTGGACAACCAATTTTGTTTCTCATTCCTAATTCATTAATCTCTGAGGAAATTATTTTTGAGTAGGATTAGTAAGCCCTGTATATTATCTTTTACTGGACCTGTCCAAGCTTCTAAAACAAACAAACAAACAACAATTTCCCCATGGCCAAAAAATTATAGGGCATTATGACAGAGACAATCAAAAAGAGAATCCTTATTTAATAATAATGTATTCTTTGGCCTTTCCAGGGACTGAGGAGTAAATTTATTAATAAAATCATTTAGGCTATAAAAATAATAATCTCTTTTAATAAATATGTACATGTACTTTTTATGTATTCATTTACAAAAGAATGGATTATTGCAATATCCAATCAAGGCATTGAAAAAAATCAGCATTAGTATATATTAATTTGGTAACATTTATAAATAGCACTCATTCTTTTTAGTATTTTTTTGTCTTTTTCAACTTATGTAACAACATGAAGGTTGATTACTTTATCAAGATTTTTCATGATTTAAACCAAGCAGGAAACACAGTCTAATTTACACATTTATTCTTTTTTTTTTTAATATATATATATTTCATTTATTTATTTATTTATTTTGACAGAGAGAGGAGAGAGAGAGAGATACAGAGAGAGAATTGAACTGGGGGAGCTCCCAGTTCAGCATATGGTTCCGCACGGGCCGGGGCCGGGATTCAATCCTCGGTCCCCGGCGCTGCAAAGTGAGCGCTCAACCCACTGAGCCATCCCGGCTTCCCCATACACACATTTATTCTTAAACAGAAAATAATAGTAATAAGATCTATTTCATTGATCACAGCCAAAACCTACCATGTGTCTTTATTTTTGGTCCTCAGAACTGACATTAGGTATCATCCATAATCCATTATAATGTAATTGCTTTGTGGAATAATGTGTATGTGTGTGTTTGTCAGAGATCATTTTTTACTTCTCTGGCAATCTTTACAAATTGAATTATAACTTCTCTATCTGCTCAGGCAAGAAAATTAAGGTTTATTTCATACACAGAGGACAGAGTTCTACCAAAAGAAGTCATGAACAGATTGAAAAATGAGTCAGACCTCAAAGGTTACTTGTGAAATTGAAGCCTTACACTCCATGTTGACATAGATGCAGAACTATGAAAAGGAGTGACCATGGGCTTTAAAGTAATAAAATTTTATATTGTAATATATATTTGGACCACAACTTACTAGCTATAAGACCTCTTTAAGATGACATTAGGAAAATTTAAAAATTAGAAGACTAATACCTACTTCTTAAGATTTTTGAAAATTATATCATTTGCAAAAAACCTAGGAGAGTACCTGGCACATAGTGGATATTCAGTAAATATTGACTCTCTTCTCCTTTATTTTTATAATTTCACAATCCTCATGAGTCTAGTTATGATTACTGTTAAAATTGGGGTGAGTTAAGGAGAAAACGATCAATTAAAATCCAGTCTGCAATACACTTCTACAGGGTAGAAGGAGGGGAACAATGGTGGGCTAATGAGCTGATACATGATGACAGCCCCTGGTGAGATGTGCAAATGAAATCTCCCCTAAGCTTATTTCTAGGTCAACAGTGAATATAAGAATCAGTTATTTCTTTGTTTCAAGAAATGCTTCCTAAAAAAATTATGGAAAATAAAATTTTCCCAGTTGAAGTTGCTGTGGATAAAGTTTGTCAGAGCCACTGCAAGTCCTGATATTTGGGTCACATAAACTTATTGTGTCAGTAGACACTTTAAACACATCAGGTTCAAAATATACTCAAATAATTCCAGACAACTGTAAATGTGTCAGTAGAATTAACTGTGAATGAAGGTATAACTGATCAGTCTCTTGAGGAATGAGATCATGTTCAGAAGAAATACATGTGACTCAAAAGTAGAAACACTGGTGTATAAATTTTATTAAAAAGTATGGATGACTACTTACCTCTACCTTGAACAGAATTATTTTGATTAATTTTAAAAAGAGATAAAACCTCTAACATTAGATTTCATGACCAGTTCACTTACAAATGAGTTAAATTAGTGCTTGGGGTAGTTAGTTTAGAGCAAGAGTTGTAAAGTGGTCACCCATTCACCATGTCTAATGTAAAGATACCAGTATGATAGCACCAGATACAATTAAAGGTGGAATGAAGAGTAAAAGGAAATGGTTAAGGGTCAGTTTAAGGGGCAATCAATGTTTTACATTTCTGTCCCAACAGTCACAGCAATACGAAAATTCTTCTCCAACTGTGGCAGAAGAGTTTGCGCTCTGTAAACCCTAATTTGGAGAGGCTTAGATCAGGGAACTTCAGAGAAAAATGAGCCAAACAAAGCTGTCCTACTAAATTCATGAGGATGTTATGAAGGTTTCCATATAATACAATATTAAAGTGGGATTCTCTCTACCCTAAACTTGACAGAGAAAAAGGAACAAGGGTGAAATCCACAACTACCAAGAATCAAAACCAAATTGAAACATAACAAAAACAAACAAAATAATGTTTCCGGGTAATATGAAGAGACATCAGACTCCGGCCAGAATTCAACCTATAGGTGATGTTTTCTTCCCTCCTTCCTTCCTTCCCCCTTCCTATATTTTTTAATGAATAATTTAAGAGGTAAAAGAGAAGGTAGCATGATCATAGGATAAGATTCCATTTCAATTTTATCTGAAGATTGAGATGCTTAGAGCAAACCCTGTATCTAATAGCCAGGTACTGGGTGACCCAAGCAAGACTGGAAAGGAAATGGACAGAAAACTGAGGCAGAGAGGTAAGTAGTCATCCATTCTTTTTAATAATTTTCTATTGATACGTTGAAGTAGGCCCAGTGAGACTATGTTGGCCATACATACCATTTGAAATGGGACAGGACCATTGTTTTCTGTCCCATCTCAAATGGTACATCTGGCCAGCCTACATTCTAAAGTCCCAACTCCAGGACTGCTTGATGATGAGACCCAAAAAGAAGAATTAGATTGCCAGCAATACAGAGCTTGAGAGAGACAGTAAAAGTAGCCACTAGAAAATGATATATTGTGGCAATATGATAAACATACATGCAGTTTCCAAGTGAAGGGATTCACTGAGAAACCCAAAATGTACCAATATAATTATTTTATGATTGTACTCGATTAGCTTCTGCTCTTTCAGAATAATTGTATCATTTATAATGAGTGATGAGACAACCTCCAGCCCTCTTTCATCTATAAGCAGGATTATAATCAGTCCCCTACCCAGGAAGAAGATTGGAGGATTATTATCTTGAAAGAGTGTAATTATATCAGAGATATTGCTTATATATTCTGACATTTCAAATCCCTCAACGAAACATCAGGACCCCTCGATGGTTATTCTCCACTAAATCTCTCTGGTCAAAAATCTATGTTATGGGGAAGCCGGATGGTTCAGCAGGTTAAGCAGTTGCTTTGCAGCCCTCAGGACTGAGGATCGAATCCCAACTCCGGCCCGTGTGGACCCATATGCTGAACTGGGGTGTGTGCCTCCCATGCGGGAGGCCCCCAGTCTAGTTCCCGCCTCCCTCGGCCCCCACCCACCTGTATGAAATGAAACCATGTTGAAAAGCTGATGACATACAACTGTGGAGACTGCTCTGGGCCCTCTCCCTTCTCTCTGTCTCTCTCTGTCTCTGTCAAAAACAATAAAAAAATAAATAAATCTTAAAAAAAAAAATCTGTGTTACGCAGTTTCCAATCAAAGTTTTATTGCTTTGGTTTTATTCTTAGATATGAAAGGCAGGCAAAAATCATAAGACACAGAAAAAATTATTAGCATAACAGACAGAAGAAAAAGAAGCAAAATGAAAAGAAAAAAGAAATGTAAGCAATGTGACAGAAAACTCTTAAGAAGAACCAAAATTAAATTACCAGAGATAAGAGAAGATATTTTCTACATGATTAAATGTAGGATAACGGACAATTATATAAAACAAAATATCTTTTAGGAATAAAAATATGAAAGAAACAATTTAATAGATTGTTCAAATAATAAAATTGAGTAAATTCTCAAGGAGTTAGAACAAATATACAAAGAGGTAAACAATAGCAATAATAAAGAGAGAGAGAGAAAGATTAAAATTAGAAGATTATTCCTGGAGACTCAACATCAAACTAAACAATTATATTTTCTGAAAGAGAAAGAGAAAATGAATGAAATTATAAAATAAATTATTCATTTGAAATGAAGGGCTTGAATTTTTAGATTGAGATGATTCCCTAAGTGTCTAGTAATATGAATATAAATGAATAAACAACACAAATATAATCTCCATTGAGAAACATCTTGCTATTTCAGAATTCTAATAAAGAAAAGACTCCAAATATTTTAGATATGGAAGATAAAAACAAGCTATAGAGAAAAGGGATTAACATTTACTATGGTTTCAGAATTCTCAGTAACCACACCTGAACTAGAAGGTAATAAAAAATAATAATAAATAAATAAATAAATATATAATAAAAAACCTTCAAAAATTTAACTAAAAATTATTTCCAAAAAAATTCTGTATTTAACTAGTTTATCAAATAAGTATAAGATACAATAAAGATTATTTTATCACTTGTGAGGTGTCAATATTTTATCTCCCCTACAGCCTAGAAGTGATGTTCAAGAAACTTAAGTGAAACAATAAACTAAAAGAGAATAATAGAGGACCCAGAATGCAGAGTCTCTAATGTAGAAGAGAGGGGAAAGTAATGCCTAGGGTGAAGGTAAAGGGATACCGGTTGTGCACCCAACCTAGAAAGCAATCAGACAAGAGGAAAACTGAAAGGAGGAATATTTTTGAAGGTATGATCCAAAATTTTTTAAAAAGGAGAAGTAGAATTTAGAGACCACTTCATGTTTGACCATATGAAAAACAGTTTGATATAACTTTTTTGGAGGGTGGGGAGGTATGAGTACTGGTATATGGTACTAAGGAGTTTGTATAGGCTAACTATAAAATTTGAAAATTGATGGCTGAAGATACATCAATATAAGCTTATTATTTATTTATCTTATTTCCAAGAAATGACACTCAGGTTCTTGAAAAAGACATTTCTGTGTTATAGAGAGCAGGGGTCTTTAAAAGGCAGAGAAATAATTTACAATTGCAACTTTCTAAAGTAATTGCTCTAAGAAAAGGAAAGACAAGGGCCAATAGTCAAAAATAAACCAGTCTGAAGTGTAGTCAAACTGAGGCTGTATTGGTCTCTAAGAACAGAAAGAAGGAGACCTGCTTAATTATATCTGAGGCTAATATGACATTGAAACCAAAACAGAAAAGAACAGTACTTACTAAAAAGAAAAATGATAAGCTAATATCACTCGTGAATACTGATAAACACTCCCAAATAAAATATTAGCTACTATACTTAGAGATAAATTTTAAAACTATGTTGATTTCATCTTGGGATCTAAGAGTTAAATTTAGATTTAAATATCTATTAACATAATTCATCCCATAAACTTTTATAAAAGGTCAAAATTCATGTGATCATGTCATTATTTGCTTAAAAAATTAACAGAATTGAACACCAATTCATAAATAGAAAGAAAAAATAGTTGGAAAACTGAATTTTTTTCTAGTAAAAGGTATTCACAAATTCTACTGCAAAAGCATAATAATGTAAATATTAGAAGCATCTGTGTTCCTTTTAGTAGCAAACAGAAGACAAAGACATTTGCTATGATTACTTCTATTTTAAAATGTAGTAGGTGTCCTTACCAACATAATAACAAACAAATAAAAGATATAATTAAAAGGTATACAATCTGAATAAAAAGAGAAATAAGAAACAAAATTGCCATTACTCACAAATGATATTATTATTGCCTACATAGTTAACCCAAGAGAATATACAGACAAATTATTAGAATTAATAAGAAGTCAACCAGGTATATAAGGGCTATATAAAAAAATAAACTGAATTTCTATACATCAGCAACAACAGTAAATGTAATTTAAAATATATATCTATCATAGGTAGCAGCACCATGTATAAAAGAATTAGAAAAATATGATTTAAAAATATGCTTATAATTTTTCTGGAGAAAATTATAAAATTTTATTGAAAGTCATTAAAGATGACCTACACAAAAAAGAAATATGTTCATTAATAGTTTTATTATCATAGACATGGCAATTCTCATTAAAATAATCAACATTCTATGAAATGCAAAGAAATCTTGATAGGAATTTTAATAAAATCAGAGAAGCTGATTCTAAAATTAATATGGAAAAACAACAAGTCATGAATAAGACATTTCTAAAGAATAACAGATTTAGATGACTGACTTTATAATAATTTTTGTTATAAACCTCTTTTAGTGAACATAGGAGTATCGATAAAGGAGTAGGTTGAGAAACAAATAGAACAGAAAATCCACAAAGATACTTACACATATGTGAAACTATATCTTAAATAAATGACATTTCATTATAGGTCAATGAGGAAAGGATTCTGAAAATTGTTCTAGAGTAACATACCACACAGAGGTAAAATATAATCTGATTCTCATTACATATAATAGCCAGAACCAGTTTAAATTGATTATATAATCTAAAATGTGAAATTCATAATATAAAAAAATGTCTTTATAATTGAGGGTTGAAAAGAATTTCTTAATCAAGATATATAAAATACAAATACATATAAAAAGTGGTAAATATATTATCTTTGTTCAACAAAATACACATTTAAAAAGTAAAATAAAGTTAATAACTAAAAGATACTTGCAAAACCTAATTATCAAATGACTAGAATTCAAAAAATATAAAGTGCTCTTCCAAATCAATGAGAAAAAGATTTTATTTTCAATTTAAATATGGGAAAAATGACATGTATCAGCATCAAACAGAAGAAACAGCAGTCCAGTAAATATACAAAAAATGACAAAACTTACACATATTCATGAAAATGAAATACAAAAATGAGGTTATTACTTCACAAATTTCAATGGAAATTTTTTCGTCTCACAATAAATATTACTAGTGAGAAGTGAAGCCATAGGAACCCTTATATACTCCTGGTTGGAGTGTAAATTGGTAGAACCATTTTGAAAAGTTCCACTAACCTGAATAAAGTTAAAGGTGTATGTACTTTACAACCCAGAAAACCTTCCCTGAGGACCTAAGAAATCTCTTGCACACAAAGATAGCACACATTTTTATTGCAGAGCTGTTTGTAATTGCAATAAAAAAATAAATAAACAAATAAATAAATCCACTTAAATAAATTCCCACTAGCAGAAGCTATAAATAAACTTAGTATGCCTGGAATATTATACTGTAGTAAAAATAATGAATGATTTCTCATAAACATTTCTTCATGAAAAGAAGCAAAATAAATACCATTTGATGCTTTGGGGAGATAAAAGCTCAAATCATATAAAATATATTTAGGAATACATTTATATACAAAACAGTATAAACAAAAGTACATGAAAGGTAAACATCAAGGATCACAGTTACCCCTAGAAACAAGGGACAGTAGACAACATGAAAAAGAAACACACAGACTTCAATCATAAGGGGAAAGCTGTATTATTTTCTTATAACTTTTTTGTTTAAAAATTTTGATAAGCCTGACTTGCATCTATGAATCTATAACACTTGGTTCGAGTTCCAAAATAAGAATATTGCACAAGAAATGAATAGACAGATAACCAGCAAAGATGGGGAGAAACTATAAAATGTAATACAAACAGAAACAAATGGACACAACTGAATTAAAAACTTAACTCATTACAATGGGAAAAAGAAACCAAAGTAATTTTAATATCATATTGAATCTATATACCTACAGAATAAATAACGAAAATAATTATATCACCAGGCAAAATAACAAAATAACCATATATAGATACTGAACTTCCTTTTTTTCTTTTACTTTTATAATTTTTTTTATTGTTAAATTTGTTGGGGTGACATTGGTTGGTAACAATTATATAGCTTCCAGGTGTACAATTCTACATTACATTGTCTATGCATTGCATTATGTGCTCACTACCTAGAATCAGCTCTCTTTCCGTTACCATATATTTGATGCCCCCTCCTTACACCACCACCTCCCTCCCCCGCTCTCCCACCCACCTTTCCCCTTCCCCTCAGGTAACCACTAAACTATTGAGTGTGTCTATGAGTTTTTGTTTCTTTGTTACTTTCAGCGTTATATTCCACCTATAAGTGAGGTTATATGTGTCTTGATTCTTTCAGTCTGACTTATCTCACTTAATAAGATGGTTTCAAGGTCCATCCATGCTGTCACAAATAGCTGTATTTCATCTTTTCTTAGGTGTTTCTTAAGTGGCATGGGTGAAATTTTTTTTAAATACTTTCTGTGTATTCATTGCTGAGCAAATAATTATATTAAAAACAATGGGACTCAGATGTCTCACTATTAAAGAAATTAAAAGTATGCAAACACAATAGATTAAAGTTAAATTTGTGGTATTAAACTAGAGCTTAAAAAAATCAGCCTAAACTGTGGTTAGGTAGATAAATTAATTAACTCTAAACTGTTTGACGTTTGATAAGTGTAAATGTCTGTGAGTGTAGATGTGTGTGTGCACTCCATTAATAATTAGTACATCTAGAGCCTAGATCTTGGTTTCTAAATGCCATTCCTCACTAAAAGGAGCTAGATCTACTTAGGAAATGGGCTGATTTTAAAGCAGAGCAAGTAAAAGATGAGTCTGGAACACCTTATCATGCCAGAAAGTATTCAAAGTATGATGGAGTCATAATAAAAGAACAAAGGAGAGGCGTGAGACTATGAAATGGTACAGCCACTCTGGAAAACAGATTGACAGTTTCTTATAAAGTTTAAACATACACTTACCTTATTAGCAAATGACTCTGGTATTTACAAAAGAAAAATTAAAACTTATGTTCACACATAAATAAGCCTGTATATGAACGTTCATAGCAGCTTTATTTGCAATACCCCCAAACCAGAAACAATATGAGTATCCTCCATCGGATGAACAGATAAAATATAGCATATCCATACAATAAAATACTACTCAACAGTTAAAAGGAAAGAACTACTGATATATGCAAACACTTGGATGGCTCACATGGGTATTACGTGAATGAATAAATATTCAAACCTCAAACGTTTCCATAAAATATAATTACATTTATATAATACTATCAAATGAAAACATAATGATGATGGAGAAAATACGGGTGGTTTCCAGCAGTCAGGGTTGGAGGGAGACCACAACTATGAAGGGATAACCCAAGGGAGTTTCTTTGGGGTGATCAAACAATTTTGTATTCTTATTGTGGTAGTGATGAAGAAAATCAATATTTTGTGGAACTATAGACACACATAAATGAATGCATGGAAAAAAAATAAAATTTAAAAATGTTGGAAAATCCAGGATTGCTCAGCATGTTAAGTGCTTGCTTTGCAGCCCCAGGGACTGAGGATCGAATACCTGCCCTGGCCTATGCAGAGCAATATGCTGAACTGGGGTGTGCTTCCCATGCAGGAGGCCCCCAATTTGGTTCTCGCTGGGGCAAGTCTCCCATTTGGGAGGTCCCCAGCCCAGTTCCTGCCCTGGGCAACCCCCACCCACCTGTGTAGAATGAAACCATTTTGAAAATTGATGTTATACAACTGCAGAGACTGCTCTGGGCCCTCCCTTTCTCTCTATCTCTCTCTGTCTCTGTATCTCTCTGTCAAAAACAATAAAATAAAAATAAAAATATTATGCAGTTAATTTAACATGTATTATAAATATTCTCGTTTAGATAATTGCATTATTGATATGTAACACGTTATCACTGAGGGAAGCTCTGTGGGGCTATACAGCAGGAACTCTTAATTTTTCAGTTTCTTTGTGAATCTAAAATTCTTTCAAAACAAATCAATAAAGAAAAGAGGACTTACACACCAGTTTGAAACAACTTCTACTGGCTAAATGTGGGAAATTTGGGCATCAAAATTAATAGTAAGAGAATGTGTTAGATTGGGACCTCTAAGACATAGACAGGAAAAGAGGATTAGAAGTGCAATAGTGTATTGGAGAAAGTGCCTCTGAGGAATAAAGGGGTGAGGGAGCAGAAATAGTCGGGGAGAGCTGCAAATGCAATAAAGAACTGACTCAGATGAAGGGAATGAAAGAAGTAAGGCGAAATGGATAAGAAGTCTCCAAAGGACAGTGTAACTCTAAGACCATTTTGTCTAGGTTGGTGGGAACCCTAGGGAAGACTGCCTATTTATAGGAATCCAGTGTTGGGCATAAATGGCCCCACATGGTACCTCTGTCACGCTCAGGCATTGACTAGTAGCAGCTCTATGGAAGCATGGTCTGGGTGTGAACATGACACTGGGTCTGAAAGTGCCCAACTGGAGGCTGTCAGATACATACCGGTACATTCTCAAATTCTCACGAAAGGAGATCTAAGTGGTGCATCTCTACAATCATACAAAATATAACCCACTCAATTATAGTAAGTCCATAAATCCATATTAATAAAATTCTATAAATACCCAAGTGGAAAGAGAAAAATCTGTTTTGTGCAATAAAATGCCAATTTGTACATGTAGAAGAAATTCATCACTTGGCCATTATCATATTAAAATTTGATCATTCAAGCAAGTATCATCAATGGATGCTAAAACTACTAAGTAAAAACTTTGATGAGGAAAAAAACTTATTTACATTGATTCTAAGTATCTTCCCACAAAATACTTATTAATTACAGAGATAATAAATAGACATTTTTCAATGCAGACACTATCTCAACCAAGTAGTCTAGGTTAACAGCACCACTAATGGAATAATCTGAATCCTTTACTTCCTAAAATAATGCCCTGAGAAGGACAACAGCAGTCCCTGTTTTTCCTGTTCCCAAAATTTTAACCTGAAATTAATTTTACAGAAACAACATAAAAACCCAAACATATTATAAAATAATTAACCTATATTCTTCAAAAATGTAAAGGTCGTTAAAAAAAAAAGATAGAAAATATACCACATTATAGGAGTGGAGGAGACATAACAAATAAATGCCATCAGTGATCTTGAATTGGAGCTTAGAGATTTGAGGTGGTGGGTTTAGTGGAGACTAACAATAGAAGCCATTATAGGAGAAAGTGGTGAAATTTAAGGCTTGCAGATCAGATAATAGTATTAAATTGATGTTAATTCTCTGATTTTGTTAGTTGTTCTGTAGTTACAGGAGAAACTGTCCTCATTCTTAATAATTACATACTGGAGTACTTAGGGGCTGCAATATAATCTCAAACAGTTCAGAAAAAAGTATGTTTCATGCTTCACACAGGTTCATTACAGGTTACTTCTTATTAGTGTTGTTGCTATTTATCAGTCATAATTACATAAAACAATTTAGTTCTAAAAGATCATGTGAACAATAAGAAATAAAATATAATAAAAGGGAAAAAGATAAAGTAGTAACTTAAAAAAAACCCCAGTTTGAATTTTCACTAATGACAACCTTGAGTACTTAGAACTAAAAGTTTAAAAACAATCTGCTAGGTATCCTGGGCAGACTAAGCATTCTTAATAATAATATGGGGCTGAACTCTAGGTCAGAAACCTGGCACAGTGTTCTTAAGCTTAAAAACAACACAACAACGTTTTGTTATCACACTAAGTGAAATAAGTAAGACAGAAAAAGTCGAGAACTATATGACTTCACTCATATGTGAGATATAAAACTGAAAACAACAAACAAAAACTCATAGACACAGACAATAGTTTAGTGGCTACCAGAAGGTAAAGAGGGTGGCAGGAGGCAGCGGGGAGAAGAGGATAAAGGGGTCAAATATATGGTGATGGAAGGAGAAATGACTTTAGGGAGTAAATATGCAATGCAATACAAAGATGATATATTACAGAACTGTACACTTGAGACTATGTAATTTTACTGACCAATGTCACCCCAATAAATTTAATAAAAGCAAAACACTTTCTTGGCCATTTATCCCTGACAAAAGAGACGTGCCCTTCAAAGGCAAGCCGAGAACATGTCTGATTGCTGCTTCCTGTTGAGTTGCACTTAAGTACCAACTAGTGTAAGAATAATCCATGTGTCCTGGCTGACTAACTTTATACACAATCGTTAGCTCTACTAGGTACTGCCAGTAATAAACCAGCCAAGAATGGGCAAGTGTGTGGTGGTTGGGTGCGGGGGAGGAATGGGCTGGGAAGAGATGGTGGGGAACGCGACCTTCACCAAATACCATTTGTAAATGAAGCAATGTGAAAAGTAATGTTAGCTTTCCAGCATCTGGTAGCCTCTGGGCCACAATATCATATGGATAATTGAGTAACTAAAACCTCCACATTTATGGACTGTCTTAGCTATATATATAGACACACCTTTTTACTGCTTTATACTTTTATTTTCTTTCAATGCATATTAAAGCATCAATAGGCATTTGGTATATTTTCACCTATAACCACAGTGGCCTTTGGTCTTGAGAGTTACCATCAATTATTTCAGAAACCATAACTTAGCAACTGACAAATTTAACAAATCTAAGTGGCTGATACAGATGGCTTCTTAGTGCGGCAGTTCATAAAATGTGCTGAGCTGTTTTTTTTAATATAAATCTAAGAAACAAAGTCTTAGGGTTAAAAATTACCATAATTTTGAAGCCTTTGTGAGAAGTTCTTAGCCAAACAGCACCTATAGCCTAAGATCTTTGTTACTTCTCAATTTTATTCAAAGTATCTGAAACATTTTTTCTCCTTATAATTGTGGAAAATTTTTATATGTGAGCGCATTTTATATTGGCATTTGAAACAATAACTTTCAATACACCTTTTAGCTCCTTTTGGGTCATTTCTTTCATAGAAAACAGGTTTGCTATGAAGTATACACTAACAAATTGATTAATTTGTCCCTGTTGAAAAAATTGTTTACCATTTTTCTATTTCACTGTTACAGTAATTTCAAGTGAATAAAAAAAATTCAAATGTTACTCCCATCTTCATAGCATGTGCAGAATGATTTGAAGACATTGAAATATAAACAAAATTCTTCAGTACAGCACATCATCTTTACATAATAATCAAAATTAAATTTAGACCCCAGAAATAAACCCATCCATCTATGGGCAATTAATCCATAACAAAGGATTCAAATCTATAAAATGGGGAATGGATCGTTTCTTTAATAACTGGTATTGGGAAAATGGAATAGCTGTCTGCAAAAGAATGACCTGGACCCTTATCTTAAAACATACACAAAAATAAACACAAAATTGATTAAAGACTTATACATAAGACCAGAAATTATAAAACTCCTAGAAGAAAACACAGAGGGTAAGCTTCTTCACATTAATCTTGGCGAGGTGTTTTGTTTTCTTTTGTTTTGTTTCATTTTGTTTTGTTTTGATACCAAAAACAACGGCAACAAAAGAAAAAAAGAAACAAGTAGGGCTAAATCAAACTGAAAAGCTTCTTTACTGCAAAGGAAAGTATCAACAAAATGAAAAAGCAACCTATGGAATGAAAATATATTTTCAAATCATATATCTGATAAGTGATTAATATCTAAAATATATAAAAAACTCAAAAACAAGAAAACCCCAAAATTTTTAATTTAAAAATGATCCAGCCATGTTGTCACAATTGGCTGTATTTCACCTTTTCTTATCATTGAGTAGTATTCCACTATGTAAAAATGGGTAAAAGGATCTGAATAGACATATTTCCAAAGAAGATATACAAATGGCCTACATTAACAGGTGCTCAGCATCACTAACAATCAAGAAAATGCAAATCAAAATCTCAATGAGATATTACTTCACACCTATTAGAATTATTATTATCATAAAAAAAGCAAGAGATAACAAATGTTGCTGAGGATGTGGGAAAAAGGGGACCCTTGTGCACTATTGGTGGGAATGTAAGTTGGTATAGTCACTGTGAAAAACAGTGTGGAAGTTCCTCAAAAATTTAAAAATAGAACCTCTATATGATCCAGCAATTCTATTTATGGGTATATGAGAGCTATCCAGAAAAAATCTCGCCATAAATGCCTCTATTTTTCATATTACATGGCTAGATACTTTCTAGGCAGCCCCCCGTGTATCCAAAGGAAATGAAAACAGGATCTCAAAGAGATATATCTGAACTCCCTTATTCACTGTAGCATTATCCACAATAACAAAATATGAAAACATCAATGTCTGTCAGTGGATGAGTGGATAAAGATGTAATATACATATTGTTTTCTATAATACAATACTATTCACTCAGGAGAAAGAAGAACATCCTGCTGTTTGTGACAATATGGCTGGACTTTGGGGGAATTATGCTAAGTGAAGTAAGTCAGAGACAGAAAGAAAACCACTGCATGATATCACCTATTTGTGGAATCTAAAAAAGCTCAACTCAGAGAAAAAGAGATTACAATAGTAGTTAAAAGAAATTGGGGGGTGGGGGGAGGGGGGAGGGGCGGATTTAGCCAAACAAAATTCCAGCTTTAAGATGAATAAGTTCTGGGTATCTAATATCTAATATTCAAATGGTGACTATAGTTACAAATAATATGTTATATACTTAAAAGTTGCTAAGAGAGGCCATCTTAAATGTTTTCACTGAAAAAAGAAATGGTAATTATGTGATGTGATACAGGTAGTATCTAATGCCATGGTGATAATCACTTTGCAATATATAAGTGTATTGTACACTTTAAACTTACACAGTGTTATATGTCAATTATATCTCATAAAGCTGGAAAAAAATAAATTAAAATGTGTATATTAAAAAGAGAATAAATTAAAATTAAAAATACATATTTAAAATATTTTTATAATAGTATGTTTTAAAATGGAACAGATAATCTATCACTCAGCAATATATATATATATATTTAAAAATTACAGTCTCTTATTACAGATTGAAATAGTTCTCTCAAGCAGATTACAGTCTATTTAAATTAAAATTTGGACTTCTCATTGTCTGTATCTCAATACATGTTACACAAATTAAAATAACTAATAAGAAAAAGGGCAATTTGGGCATCTAGAATTAGAGCTATTTTAAGGTTAATTACCTCTTATGATTAGAAAATTTGAAATGGAAAAATGCAGGCTACTTTATAATGCAGACACATAATGTCATGCAACAGAGAAGTAACAAAAGAAAAGAAGAAAATGATCTCAGTAGAGAGATGATGAATTTCATTCTCATAGAATCTTTGCTTTTCTGAGTTCGAGATTCCCACCATTTCTACTTCTATTTTAGAATAACATATCTAGTAAGCTCGTGTTTTCTTTTCCGGTTACTATCATAATTACAATCACACCTTATACTCAGTAAAGCACTGTCAGAGTCTTAGAAAACTAGAATGTTGAAGTGAAAAGGAACTTTTGGCACCATTATTTATTTAACTATGTTTGAGGTTATTTTTCTACCGTTATCCAAATGAACAAAATGGTTGTAGGCACTATGAGATGAAATAAAATTCTGAAATTAACTCAATCCAGCAGGTCATTTTATACTGCCGAGTTGTGTTCACTCTAACTCCTTGGAATCAGGTACAATGGACTGAAATAGAACCATTACTAGGAAGGAGGAAAGAGTTATATTGTGACAGATAATATTAGCCAATTCTCTGTAGCTCAAAGTGCCTGGATATATAGGTTTATTTTAATATGCTTCCTGCCCAACCATTACGGCAAAAGCAAAATATTGCATTTTATTTTCAGAAACCATGTTTGGCCCTTGGCCAGTGAAAAATAATCATCTCCTCCTCTTTGAACTCCTATTGACCTTTATCTCTACTTTTCTTACAATACTCACCACTCTCTGATATTAGAATCTGATCTTACATTAGACTATAAGTTTCTGATGGCAAGGACAGTACCTCTGTTATCCTTGCACCTGCAGAGTATGTAACACAGGAAAAAAGGCAATGATGATAGGTGAGTGAAACTTTATAAACCATGATAAACTGGTCCCAAATTATCTCTCAGGCTTCATTCTGCAACACAAGCTATATGAATGAAGGGAGCCACATCCAAGTTTGGTTCCCTAGTGTCTGCACTGTCTTTGTTCCCTGAAGGAAGCACTTTATCAATCAACTGCCAAGTCTATGGAAATAACTCATAGATTTTCGCATACCTGAGATGCCAAGTGTCAGGGACAGAAAACAAATCCAGATAACAAATGTGGAGGTAACGATAAAAAGATGCTTGATGAGAGAAATGTCATAACGCAAGAAAAATGAAAGGGGGATAGGGAAGATTAATAAAAGAATGATATCAGTGTGTTAACAAATGGCAATGCTAAAAAAAAAATCCTCCTAGTTTTATGAAAATATGGGCTCTGAATTTACCTGTGAATCTTCAGAAAAGTGAACTGGCAATTCAATATTCTACTAGACAGATTTTACTTTTTCATGGTCCTTCAGAGAAAACTGTCCTGCTGAAGAACTGAAAAACAGGTTATTTCCAACATTTCATTATTGAGTATTCTCAGGAAACCTGAGTGTCAGGAAATCATCTTATAGCCATATCTTTACACAGAGTTTAATTCTATAGAGTAATACAGAATTTATTGAGGGGTAGAACGGTGAGATACCAAGGAAGAAATGGGGTGAACAGCAGGCATATCTCCTTCAAAAGAGTGCAGGATGGTACAATGTGTTACTTAAAAAACTTTGTGTTGTCATACAAACAGATATCATCACATATGAAGAAAAATGAAATTTTGTCATAACTCATCCACTAAAAAGATAAATTATAAAATTGCAATTTGGAAGTTCTGGGTTCAAAACAAGAACTTGTGTCATTTCCCATTCATTTTTGATCTTCCACTAAATGTCAGATACTGAAGGTATAATAGAAATGAGGCTCACTATTCCTTGCATAAACCCTTTTTTCCTACTGGACTGATATACTTATGCACTTCAACACATCTTATTTTTTCTTACACTGTGCCTTTGGCTGGAATGTTCTCTTCTCTCCTGCCTTTAATTAAACCTATAGCCGTTTTTTAAAATTGCAAATCTTCCTGCAGGTTTTTAAAAAACATTTAAATAATTTTTCTTGAATATGTTCCTCACACCATGGCTTTGATATTTATCACTGAAGTTTATTATAAGTCACCATTTCGTTGTCACCTTACAATGGATCTTTTCTTTTTTCTTTCTTGATAAATTTATTGGGATAACATTTGTTGCTAAAAATTACATAGGTTCCAGGTGTGAAGTTCTATAATACATTGTTTATGTGTTGCATTGTGCATTCACCACCCAGAATCAGTTCTCCTTCTGTCACGGTATATTTGATGCTCCCCTCCCCCACTCTCTTCTCCCTTACCCTCAGGTAACTGCTAAACTATTGACTGTGTCCACGAGTTTTTGTTTCTTTGTTACTTTCAGTTTTATATTTCATATATAAGTGAAGTCATATGGTTTGTGATTGTTTCAGTCTGAGTTTTTCACTTAGCATGATGATCTCAATGTCCATCCATGTTGTCACAAATGGCAAAATTTCATCTTTTCCTATCGCTGTATAGTATAGTATTCCATTGTGTAAGTGTACCACAACTTCTTTATCCAGTCATCTATCAAAGGACACTTTGGTTGTCTCCATGACTTGGACACCATGAACGGTAGGGTACATATATCTTTGCTGAATAAAGTTTTCAACTGGGGGTGGGGGGAGTAGATACCCAGAAGAGGAAGTGTTGGTTCATATGGTTATTCTATTCTTAATTTTTTGAGCAACATACTGTCTTCCATAGTGGCTGTACCAGTTTACATTCCCACCAGCTGTGTATGAGGGTTCCTTTTTCTCTACAGCCTCTCCAGTACTTGGTATTCCTTGTCTTGTTTAGTATAGCCATTCTAACAGATGTGAGGTGGTATCTAATTGTGGTTTTGATTTGAATTCTCTGAATAGCTAGTGAAGTTGAACATTTTCGTATATCTGTTGGCCATTTGTATGTCTTAATGGGAGAAGTGTCTATTCAGGTCCTTTGCCCATTTTTTAATTGGATTGTTTGTTTTTTGTTGTTGAGTTGTATGAGTTTTCTATATATTTTAGATATTAGGCCCTTATCAGAGGCATTGTTTGCAAATATTTTCTACCATTTGCTTGGTTGCCTCTGCTTTGTTGATGGTTTCTCTTGCTGTGCAGACACACAAACCAATGGAACAGAATTGAAACCCAGAAATAAGCCCACAAATATATAAACAAAAAACTTTTGACAAAGGAGCAAAAACTATACAAAGGAGAAAAGAAAGCCTCAGGATGGTGGGATGGCTCAATGGGTTGAGTACTCATCTTACAGCCCAGAGGTTTGAGGATTGAGTCTCAGCCCTGGCCCATACAGACCCATATGCTGAACTGAAGTGTGCTTCCCATGTGGGAGGCCCCCAGTTCAGTTCTAGTTGAGGTGAGGTTCCTATGTGGGAGGTCCCCAGTCAGCTCCTGCTTGGGGCATGCCTCCTACACAGAAGGCCCCCCAGCCTTGCTCCTGCCCTGCACAGTCCTGTGCCCACTTGTGTGGAATGAAACTATGTCAACAACTAATGATATACAACTATGGAGACTGTTCTGGGCCTCCCCCCTTCTCTCTCTCTCTTTTTCCCTCTCTATCTCCATCAAAATCAATAAAATAAATCTTTTTAAAAAATTAAAAGAAGAAAAGAAAACCTCTTCAGTAAATGGTGCTGGGAGAACTGGAAAACCACATATAAAAAATGAATCTGGACTGTAAACTGTCACTGTATACCAAAATTAACTCAAAATGGATCAAAGACTTCACTTAAACCTGAAACAATAAACTGCATAGAAGAAAACATCAGTACAAAACTTATAGACCTTGGGTTCAGAGTGGACTTTATGAACTTGACCTCAAAGGCAAAGGAAGACAAAGCAAAAATAAATGAATGGGACTCTATTAAGCAACAGATTTTAAAATCTGAAGGAAATGGACTATGCCTTCTAACTCACGTGCACACAGAGATTACAATCATTTTAACTGTCTTGCTGAAGAATTGAAAAACAGGTTATTTCCAGCATTTCATTGTTAAAAGTATTCTCTGGAAACTTGATTGTCAGGAAATCATCTCCTAGCCATAACTTTTCACAAATACCTCCTATGCAAGTAACATTTGATGGTTGCTTAATAGGGAGATTGTACACGTGTGAGTTTGGTGAGGGGAGGGGCCAGAGTCACTGCAACTAACTATCACTAATAGATTTACCAGGCACAGGGGAAAATGAGTAGCACAGAATCCTGGGTGTGCTTTTCCTCAGAATTGATTGAGTATTCACAGCATGTACACAGTCAAATTAAATCCTAGAGAAAAAGCAAAAATGATTGCATGCTCTTAAGATATTCTTATCTAATTGGGAAAATCCAGTTTTATATTTTTGCAAAAATGCAGATGAATACAAACAATACGCATGTCGGAAAAATGGAACTGAGAAAGACATAAGTTCCAGAGAGTTTGACAAATAGATTTTCAGAGTCAGTAGAAGTTTTATTGTCTTGGTGATTAACTAAATCATTTTTTATATGTATTATTAAGTTTAATTCCTACTATGTGTCAGTCACAGAACTAAACATAATTTCACTTCAATTTTGGAATTAAACTGTCAAAACTAAACCTTGTTTCTATAATAACAAAAAGCAAGTCGTATACCTTCTTTCTAATTTTATTGTTTTAATTGTTAAATTTATTTGGGTGACATTGGATAGTAAATGCATAACTTCTTTAAGCCTCATTTTCCCATCTATATATTGGAGATAATACGAGAAATCAGCTCATGCAATTAATTAGTATGCAACAAACTAATCTATGAGTAAGTAATATTTTTAATAATGTGTGTGCTATTTTTAAGTGCTTAATAAAATAGCTATTGTTTTATTATTACTATAATATTACTATTATTATTCACTTGAATTTTTGTTACTGTTATTACAATTATCATTAACTTGACCTTTCTGAAAATATATCTATATTCTTCTCTAAATATCAAGTATTGTTAGGGCCATATTACCCAAACTATGTACTGAAAAAATTTGATTTTACCCTTTGAGTAATGTTAACTATAGTTTTGGTATCCATGTTAAAAATGTACACCTTCAATTACATTAAATATAATGGATATTGTTCTCATTATGTGGAAATAAAGATTAACCAAATGAGCAAAGCGAAAGGTATTTATTCAGAGTTTGCTGTAGTAAGGAAGGCAGCCACCATCACTTGTGTTTTGGCAGACACTCAAAGGCAGCCAGAGGAGTTGGGGAGCTTTCTGATGATAAAAAGAGGAGAGGGAAAGCCGGGATGGCTCAGCAGGCTGAGCGCTCGCTTTGAGGCCACGAGGACCAAGGATCGAACCCCGGCTCCGGCCCAGGCAGGACCCACATGCTGAACTGGAGAGTTCCCACAGTTCGGTTCTCTAGCTGTCTCTGTCTCTGTCTCTCTCTCTGTCAAAAGTAAAATAGAAATAAATATGCACTGAAGATAAAATAATTACTCTCTATAAATATAAAAAAAAAAAGAGGAGAGTTCAGGTGTGCCCTTATTGGAGGTTGGTTGGCATGGGGAAGCTATACGTGAACTTTATAGTAATAGGACATATGATGTGATTGTTTATGGTGCATATTTGGTTTTCTCTGGTTGGTCCAAAGTTTGAAGTAGGGACAAAAATTGGGGCATTTGTCAAGTCATAGGCACTTTGGGTAGCATAAGCACTATGATACAGGAGTTATTTGGGGGCTTCCTGAATTGTTACTAGAGATAGCAATCTGACTTTCTACAAGTCTGATTTATAGCAGTCTGGCTTCCTAGGCTGGTTATTGTAGATAACAGGTTGGTTTCCTGGGAAAGTTACTGAAAGTTGTGCATCAGAGCTCTATTTATATACATTTCATAAATATAAAACACAATGTTTTATATATGGTTGACCACTGTCCATTTGCATAATCAATCTCTCATAACCATAGGGTCTGGAACTAGAATGCACACCTTACTAAATGTGTGGTCTTGGGTCCCTAATCTGTCAAAGAGAATCAGAACACTCATTAATTTATAGGGTTATTGTGATAATTAGATGAGTTGACATGTGAAAAGCATTTAGAACAGTGTCTTCCACATAGTAAGCATTAGGTTTTTTTTATTATATGATAGAAGGAATTGAAGAATATCTATCAGATGTGATTCATAGGATACTACATTCCTTCGGGTGCCTCTCAAATTACAAAGTTTCAAGCACTTTGCACCAATACAAATTCTACTTCCACTTAAGTTATAGTATTACCTCTAGTAAATTCTCACTGAAGACCAAATACTTCCTTGAAGCTATGTAGACTCAAGGTTCCACTATTTTTCTGCCATATAACCTTGCAGTGCACTCTAGTGGATGATGTATATTTCACTACCCATTTATATTCAACTTGGTCATTCAATTTGCTTTTTGCTAAAACATACTTCTGAATACCATAAGCAGAGACCTTAAATGCATTTGCACAGCGTCTTGGTCTCTTGTTTTCCTCTGATTGTCATGAGAAGTGCATGTCTCAGAAATCCACTCTCCTTTTAGCCTGAGCTCAAGAATAAGTTTGGTGAAGCAGATCTAAACTCAATCTGAGAACAGAGCCAAGCCCAGTCAACTCTGAAGCAAAACGCCTTACTTAGCTGAACCTCTGAACTTTGAGTAAAACAAATAAATGCTCATTGTTATAATCTAGTACGTTCAGGGAGTAGTTTGTCATGCAGCATTAACACAATAATAACAAACTAATAGAGAAGAATAATAGGTTAAATCATTTACTCACAATTTTGTCATTAATGGATAAAATGAGTGGTTTGTCTCCTTCATGAGGGGGAATCTTGGGAAGCTGAGAATAGCAGTGTTCAATAAGGCAGAATGATTGTAAAAGCTGGGGTTCCTGAGGCACTGCCAGAGTGATATTTTGCTAGCTGGGGTTAGAGGATTGAGCACATTGAGAACATTAGGAGCCTAGAGGGAGGAGTTATATTGCAAGAAAGAGATTAAGCGAAGCAAATGAGGGCTGTCCAGAAGTATCCAGCCATGTAATATAAAAAATAGAGGCATTTATGGCTAGATTTTTTTTTAGACAGCCCTCACACAAGGGTAGGGAGTAAATGTGTATTTCATTTCATTGTTTTGAGTACGATAAATGAAGGAGTTAATTCATCTCTCCAAAGTGAATGTTTTCTAACAGTAGGGAGAAATCTGTACTTCAAAATAAAAATTTTGGGGAAGCCAGGATGGCTCAGTGGGTTAAGCGCTTGCTTTGTAGCCCTGGGGACCGAGGATCGAAACCTGGCCCTGGCCCATGCGGATCCATATGCTGAACTGGGGAGTGCCCCCAGTTCGGTTCTCACCGGGGTGAGACCCCAGCTGGTTCCTGCCCTGTGCAGCCCGAACCCACCTGTGAAACGAAACTATGTGGAAAAACTGATGATGTGCAACTGTGGAGACTGTTCTGGGACCTCCCCCTTCTCTCTATCTCTGTCTCTGTATCTCTCTCTCTGTCAAAAACAATAAAAATAAATCTTTAAAAATAAT
>PVKE010020720.1:0-27223 GCA_004027555.1 Craseonycteris thonglongyai | reverse complement strand
TTTGAGCAAAGCTACTGTAAGGGACACACAATGTGAACATAGACTGGACATTAGGCAAGAAGAAAGGTAGTGACACAGGAAGTAGAGGCCATTGCATAAAGCAAGGACAGATTATACACAGTTTGTCTCTTTTTAAGAATTTTTTCAGAAGCATATACTCTGCGATACTGGTAGCGGTCATGTCTGAGCCCATAGACATGTGAAAGTCCTCACTTCTTTCTGTTTTCACTCGTCTCCATTTTCTAAGTCTCTACAGGGTGTATATGTAGCATATCTATTAGGGTTCATATGATAAAGTCCTAACCCTCAGTAACTGAGAACGTGACCTTATTGGGAAACAGGGTCATTGCAGACGCACGTAGTTAACACGTAGTTAAGTTAGGATGAGGTGTCACATGGCGGTAGGGTGGGTCCTAGTCCAGTGTCACCGGTTCCTTATAAAAAGGGGAAATTTGCACCCGGAGATACACAGCCAGCAGAACCCCGTGTGACAACGAAGGCAGAGGCTGGAGCCATGCTTCCACAGCCAAGGCACCAAAGATGGCCAGTGACCCTCCAGAAGCTGGTCGGATCCTCCCGGCAGCCCTGAGCTGGAAGCCACCCTGCCAACACCTGGATCTTGAACTTCCAGCCTCCTCAACTGTGAGACAATGACGTGCGGAGTTTAAGTTCCACGCCATCCCCCACCCCCAGTTTGTGGCACTTTTTGCTGCAGCCTTAGCAAAGTAACGCGACATCTATAAGAAGAAGAACTTGGTTCAATTTAAAAATGAAAATAGAACTGTGTGGGGCCTGGGGGTGGGGCCTGATAGATGGGGGTGCGAGCTCTCGGGGTCAGGAGCTCCTGTTTCACAGGGCGTTTTACAAAGAGCCTTAGTTATGAGCATATTCTTCCTTCCCCTCAGCTGGAAGCTGCCCCCGGCCTCTGCTGCCTGTGGATCTCATGAGTCACTGTCCCCCTGAGTCACTGTGCTCCCAGGAGCAGAGCAGAGCGGAAGGGTTAGCTGCCGGAGCCTCTAGAAGCTGTGCAGCCCGCCCCCCTCCACGCCTCCCCGGGTCCCACTGCGGCCCAGCCAGGGGCTTCCTGTGGCAGCAAGGTCACCTGGGAGGGACGAGGGGTCCCAGCCAACAGGGTCCCAGTGTCCTCGGAGAGCCGCCGGCCTCTGTGAGCTCCGAGTCTATTATTGTCATGAGTGGCCTCCTCCTCCCAGGACTCGGCCCTGAAGCCGGGCACAGAAACCTGAGCTGACGGCCCCACAGATCCAAGTCGTTTCCCAGAATAACCGCGGCCTGAGCCTCCCGCGCGGCCCCGGGAGCCACTTCCTCCCCGCTCTCCCCAGGAACAAGGTGATCATGTCTCACACCGAAACTCAATAAACAGAGACAATCGGAGGAAGCGTGGAGCTTTCTCCACAGAGGAGGCGAAACGGAACCCTGCTTATCAAAGTGACAAGATTTATTCAGTTGCTACAAACGTCCAAAGACTTCCTTTCCCAAAAGAAAAGCCGGGAGGAAGGTCATGTCCTTTGGGCACCTCCAGCCCAGCCCAGAGCCCCGCCTGCTTCGCTGCAAACAAACCCATCTGGGGCAAGCCCCCAGCCCCCAGCCCCCAGCCCCCAGCCCCTAGACCCTAGACCCAGGGCCCTGGGCGAGGCCGTCAGTCATGGGGACTGCAGGTGAGGCCACCTCCTCTCAGACCAGCAGCACAGGGCAGAGGCAGGGGGGAGCCAGCAGCCCTAACACCCTCAGGCCTGTCATCTACCTGGGAAGGGGCAGGGAGGGAGGGCATGAGGGAGGGGAAGGTAAGTGATGGGGAAGCTAAGTGAGGGGTGTGGGGAGGGATGGCACGTGGAGGAGGGTTAGTGGAGGGAAGAGGAGGGGAGGGTAGAAAGGAAAAGGGGGCAACACAGACCCACGCCCGGTCCCGGGCCCTTGGGCAGGCCTGCTCACCTGGTGGCCCAGCAGAGCCTCCCGCCGACCCCCTGAGCCCAGACAACCTGCCTCTCCCCCAGACCCTCCCCACTCAGCACCCTGCCATGTGCACACAGTTCACCTCCGAGGCTTGTCCGCGGGGGGCCAGTGAGCAGACAGCCCCACAGAGCTGGGGGTGGCTACGGGAGGCCCCACCCTTGACCAGAACCATCACGGCAGCAGTAGGGGAGCAGCACCCCTTCATGTGCCTGGGTGGTCTTGGACCTGAGACCCCGAACTTACCTAGGACTCCAGGACCGAGGAGCAGCTTGTTGGGGCCAAGGCCAAGATCACACCAGGGCCACGGAAGTGACATCTGAACAACAGCAGCTGGACAGAGGATCTTCTCCCGGGCTCTGAAAAAGGGGGTACGTCAGAGGTTGCTCACGGCCTTCAGAAAAAGAGGCTCCTCCAGGGAGAGCTGGAAATACGTTTCCCGAGACCGACCGATGAACCTGACGCCCGGCCATGAGGGTCCATGGAGGTGGCCGAAGAACCGCACCTTCGCTTGCCTCCTAGAGGACACATGGCCTCAGACTCGGGCCGTTTTCCAGCAGAGCACTAAGTCAAGGGGGACCCTGGAGGGGGGGTCCCCTATTTCCTGACCTGAAATGCAAAGAGCCAGACCTGGCCGAGGGAGGACAAGTAACTGAAAGGGATGTGTTGATTCCCTTCATCTGTGTCCACAGGAGCTGAAGAAAAAATCCAGAATAAATGTAGACACAGCTTCAGAATCCTTCTCAACACGACAGACCATCAGAGTCGGGCTGTAAGTTGAACCCTATTCATCCTACGTGTTCTTGATGAGGGGGACTCTATCCGTGTCTGCCCACCAGGGAAGCGGTACCCAAGCCAGCAGGCCACTGGGTCCTCTCTTGGGCAACAGCTCACGGCCCCACTTGCTCTACTATTTCAGCCTCTTTGACCTCTCTCTCCAGTGGCCCAACAGTAAGGTGACCAGATGTTAACATTGGTAAAGCGGGACACCATTGACCAGGGGGGAGGGGGTTCTTGATTAAAAATTGGGTCTATCTCCCGCCGTTCCCTAGCTTGTCGTGCATTCTTTCCAAAAATTGGGACTTTTTTAAAACGCCGAGGGACACGGGACAAATTGTTAAAAATCGGGACTGTCCCGCCAAAAGCGGGACGTCTGGTCACCTTACCCAACAGCGCTGGGCAGTGGGCTTGAGAGTGGGAACGGCTCTCTCTGGCCTCCCAAATGTCCGGGGTGTCTGTGTCACTAGGAGGCCTCTCCAGGGTTTCTCTGTGCCTTACCCTATCGACCCATTGACCCAGCAATAGCTACTGAACGCCTTCTGCAGAGAACCGTAACCTTGGGGATGGAGGACGTCAGATCTATTTGGTCGTCTAACTGAAACTCTTAATGGTTGCATTCATGTGAGGTGTGTCAGCTGCAGGAATCGAGAAGATGCCGCTAAAACTTAAGAGCAGGCCATGTATTATTATATCGCAAGCTCAGAGTCGAGGAATCGGGGCTGGCGAAGGCAGGGGCCGGCCACATCTGCGTGCTTCCCAGCTTGCCGCTCGGCCTCGTGGTCACATCACAAGGACATTGAACCAAGAGGCATGCTGCCCTCAGGCCTCCCTTCCGTTCTCCCCTCTTTCATGAGAGCACTCTTTTCCTGAAACCCCCAGCCAGCTTCCCCAAATCCCCTTGGTCTGGAAGGTGCTGGCGCCAAAGTCTGAACATATCGCCTGCCCCAGGGAAGGCCTCCAGGATTGGCCCAAACCCCAGGGGCTTATTGGGCCCAAAGAGGAGAGGGACCCCTCTTGGGAATCCACAACAGTGTCTGCCCCACGTCCAGCAGGGGCAGGATTTCAGGGGCTCCACAGACCCCCCTAAAGCCTCTCCCTAGACCACACTCAGATGGCCCAGGCCCCGTGGACACACCCTCTTGGGCACCGCAAATACACACTGTGTGCTCAGTTACGGGGACACACGGGTGCCTGTGCGTTTCATAGATGCTGTAATAATGATTCCCATAGTCAGTGTAAACACAGAAGGGTCCAGCCCACAGCTGCCACAAAGGTCACAGGGAGGTAGGTGGTAGGTGGGCAGAGGGGAGGCGGGGTAACGGAGTTGACCGTAAGGATGGACAAGGTTCCAGGGGGAAGAGGGTGTGACCGAAAGTCCAGACCCAGAAAACTCTCAGTTTTTCAGGCGATGGGAGGGTTTGCAGCTGCGGCTACAGCTAAGGTGCTGGCGGGCCTGCTCCTGTATTTGCACCGAGTCCTTTTGATGACAGCATGGATTCTGAGAACAAGACTTCCAGGCTGTGGGACTAGAACCCGCAGAAAGAAATAGCTTCTCCTCAGATGTTTATGTGGGGTCCATTGTGTAGCTCTGAGAAAGGGCTTCTTGTCATTCATGAAACCAAGAGGGTTCCTCAGGAAAACCACCAATCAGGTGAACAACCGAACGGTTCTATTTGGCGAGCTCCGTCGTGTGTAATAGTCTTCGAGTTATTTGGCCCTTTCCTAACGAACTTCTCCTTCTCTGACTGAAAAATCCAGTGACTTTTGAAGCTGTTTTGAGGGATGAGAGAGAATGACTTAGCCGATTAAATGGTCAGAGTTCTTATAACAACACGAAAGCGGGTATCAGGGAACCAAGTAATCTTGAGAATTAAAGTTTCCCCGCGAGAGGCAACTGAATCTCTGAACTGGATTTTTGCACCCTAATATACATCAATCTGAAAACAACCATGAAGAGTGACAGATTTATAACAGGTAATATGCAGAAGTTAAGAGAATTTGTTATATGTATTTTAATATATTTATTAATAAAACAATATACAGATTATTATATCCCAACCCCTTTACCAATGTAAAATAAATTACATTTTCTTATATCTTCCTTTTCATCTGTACCCATATATATTTATATTATCTTTAAATATTGGCAATTAATTACTTCAATGCATTGTATCCTACTTGACACTATTTTACATACTCTGTCTACACTGTCATTTTTAACCGCCAAGTAATATGTTATAGAATTAGCATTCTAGGACAAAGTCACCATTGTCATATTATTAGGCTCTTAAGAATACTTATAATCCTATATACATACCTCACCATAATTATCGTTTTCTCTTCATTTGAATTATTGCATTCTCAGGAACAGAATAAGGGGTCAAATGCAGACCCCTTGGTAACGATTACCAAATTTTCTTATGAAAGACTCTAAGTTGCACGTCCATCAGCAATGCCCAGATATGCTCCATTAGCTGTGGTCTCCACCGTCAGTATCTCTGTTGTTACGATGGCATTTGATACTTGCACCACTCTGCACTTAATCATCAGTGGGGTTAGTGAATAAAAGTTTTCTTTCCCTCTAATATTAATTAATTACTCCATTGCCTCTTATGTCCACATCTGTGAACTGTGAACTCTTGACCCCGTTTCAGAGATTTCCATATGCTTGGAGGTTTGCGAGGGCACTATGTGTTATTTTTCACGTTGAGTCCCTGTCAGGTATTGAACGTGCACTTCCTGTGACCACAATGTTCTTATTCAGCATCGGGGGGACTACTGCCCAGCTCTGTGCTGAGAACCTTCCTTACCACTACGGGGAGGCCTATCCCTGGTGGATAGTTGAGAAAATCCCCGTCTTGTCGTTGAAAACACAGCTGAGGCTCCACCCGTCCCAGGTTTTGGCCGGTATCACACAGCTAGGAAACATCCACCCAATTCCGGATGGTCCCTGACAGCGGTAGCATTTCTGCAGCGTCCCACCATCACGGTGTGTCCCGTTCCTTGGGTTTTATGACTGCGGCTTTTAACATCACATGTGTCCACATGGTTTTACGTGTCCTGTTTCTCTGTCATCAGAGTCACTGCTAAGTACACGTTTGTTGCTTTCACTTGACATGGGTATTTTCATAAGCCCTGGGGAACAGTCCCCTTCTTCATTACGGAGGGATTTTGACCCCCTGGGCATCATGGGAGGAAGACGGTCACCAGACATGGAGACCTCTTCGTTACACGCACAGTTCTGATTTAGAGGGATTTTCTTTTTCATCACTCAAGTCTACCCCTCTTCACTGTAACATCAGCCGGAATGCTACCTCTGTCCAGGTGGAAGAAGAAAAATGATGCTTCCAGCAGCGGCTCTGTGGCCAATGAGCAGATGCAACATGGATATGAAGGTTGAGGTGGCTCTGCCTTGCTGTTAGGCTTGGTTACCACCACTTGAGACCAACGGTGACACTGGGCTCTTGGGGACAGCAGCCCCTGCCGACCACGGGTGTGCAGAGGACACGCTCAGAGACCCCTCTGAGGCTCCTGTGTTTTGTTTGTTACTGATCTCTGTTCAAGTTCAGGCACAAACCCTGAGCCTTTGGGACCATCTCATTGAATCCCAGGCAGGCCCCTGGCTCCTGTCTTGGCACGGGAACCCATCCTGGTGCGCTGCCCACATTTCAGCCACCAGCTTCTTTCCGCGGCCCCAGAGCTGGTGGGCTTGTCCCAAGGCCAGGCTGTGTGAGAACCACAGCTCCAGCCACATCTCCCAGGTGACAGAGGGATGTCCGAACCTCTGAGACTGTCGCTTTGGGATACAGACCCTTTGATCTCCAAACCCGCCACTACTGTTGTCATTCTGAGTGCCCCTAATGACAGAGGCACTTATTGAAGAATCAGTTCCTGCCGTGGTCCTGAATCCAGACCCCAGATTCCTGACAGGTGGTCCGATCTCTCACAGAGGACTCTGTTTCCCTCAGGTCCCCGTCATTCCCCCGTGTGGCCTCTGCGGCCTTCGGGAGCCTGGCGCTCGCAGCTGCCAAGCTTGGATTTCCTGCTGGAAGGTCTTGGAGCGCAAGCCAGAGGCTGCCTTTCGTTTCTGACGTCTCCACTTTTCTGGAGACCTTGCATCTGCTCGCTTCCAGGCCTCACACAGTCCTCTCCTCTCATACCGCTGCCCGCGTGTCCCTGGCCGCCCACGCCGGTCATTTCCAATGCGAGTGTGGCTGTCCCTCAGTGGGCAGCATGTGGGGAGAGCCCCGGGTGGTTTGGCTCTGCCGCCTAGCCTGGCTGTGGACCTCATGCGGCTGTCCCTTTTTCTGGCCCCCCGTTTATTCTGCGGTTGTTACGATCCCTGGTGCATCCACTATGCAATAAGGGTGATCTCTAGTATTTATCCGGCTGTTGGATCCATTTCTGGGAATGAGTGAAACAGGCTGTATCAGCTTCCTAGGGTCACCGTAACACAAGAGCCACAGGCGAGGTGGCTGAACTCAACAGAAGGCAATTCTCACCCGGCTCTGGAAGCTCCAAGTCTGAAATCAGGGCGTGGACAGGGCCGGGCTCTCTCCGGAGCCTCGGGGGTGGCGGTGGGGGTTGGGGGGATGCTTCCTCGTCCCTTCCTGTTTCTGGAAGGCCCGGGCTTGGCCTGTGGCAGCCCCATTCCATCTGCCTCTGTGGTCACATGGCGTTTTGCGTGTCTCCTCTTCTTACAAAGACCCCAATCATCTCAGATTAGGACCCACCCAAAGGACCTCACTCAACTGGATGATGTCTGCAAAACCCCTATCCTCTTCACAGATACTGGTGGTCAAGGCTTCCACATGTCTTTTGGGGGGGACACAACTGAACCCCTAACTCCATCCATCGAAGGTCTCGGGCCTCCTTCCTGATCATCCCATCCTGTGCTTTCTTCTCCGGCCTCACTGGACCCCCTTCCCTTCCCTGTCGCCATCCCCTGCTTCCACCTCCTTCAAAACCAACACACGCGTGAAGCCGGAAGACAGATCAGCTCAGGCTGTGGCGGGACTCAAAGCCGTTCCCTCACAGTGACAGTAGCGATGGCGCTGTGTGCAGCTGCGCAGAAGGGCCGAGGACGGCCGGCCTTAGGGGGCCCCTGAGATCATTTCAGGGGGCACTTGCTTGGCTTGCTGACACTGAGGACAACCCCCATGCCCCCCAGGATCTGGGCCCACCGAGCCGGCCGCGGCTCTCACCTCACCCGGAGTGGAATGAACCATCAAGGCGAGCTGCTCTGTGAGCACGAGGCATAAGCTCCCGAAGGCCACGCGGCCACCCCGTGTGCCGGGGCCACTGCATAGATGGTCCAGGAGTAAGGTGACCAGACGTCCCGCTTTTGGCGAGGCAGTCCTGATTTTTAACACTTTGTCCCGCATCCCGCGGTGTTTTAAAAAAGTCCCGATTTTTGGAAAGAATGCACGACAAGCTAGGGAACGGCGGGAGATAGACCCAATTTTTAATCAAGAACCCCCTCCCCCCGGTCAATGGTGTCCCACTTTACCAATGTTAAAATCTGGTCACCTTATCCAGGAGCGCCACACAGAGGCGACTCCCCTGCCCCCAGCACCCCCGGCTGACGTGTCACTCAGGTAGAGGCAGCAGTTCCTATCAGCCTGGGGGCATCCAGCACAGCGGTCCTGACAGCTCCTGGGATCCAAAGGAGGCGACACCGCGGTGGAATCGGGCAGCCACCCGATGTGGGGACTTGGAGGGACCATGGTCCCTCATTGCTGAAAGGAGCTGCCTTTGACACCGCGGCTGATCTGATGACACACGGGCATCCTTCCTGGCTTCTAGCAGGGGGGCTGGAACGAGGGGAAGGGGAGAGGCCACAGGCCGGTGGGGAGCAGGGCCCACTCTCCCGAGCCCACCTGTAGATGGGGACACGGCAGCCAGGGCCGGGCCGCCCCAACGGCTTGGTTCCCTGACCTCTGTCCCCTGCTCAGGGTTCAAATAACCTGCAGGTTTGCGCTCTTGGCTTGAAGGCCTGGCGGTTGGAGGGGAAGCTGGGATGGCTCACAGAGACGCTGTTCGGAAAGTATTTATAGTTGGAGGACGTAGTATCGGAGATATTTTGGAATCCGCCTCCTCTTCTAAAATGACACGTCTATCCTGTTGGTTAAAATATGCTGCTTTCAAAATTCACCTTCAAACTAGATAAAGCAGTCAGTCAGTTAACAAGTAAGTTTTAGTGCCTTTTGCAAAGGTTTTTGTCCTAAAAAAGAGCTGTCGGGTGTCCTTTAAGTGCCAGCCCTCCTGGCACATCTTTAAAGATACTCTGTTCACACAGCTCATGACGGCACAGGCCCCACGGGGTACACGACACCCGTACACGAGGCCATTGGGAGGGGCTGCAATGTACCGGTTCGCTGCAGAAAGGAAATGCTTCCCTTTTCTTTACGAACCGCCCACCGTTTATCACCCATGGAAACAAGCACCAGGTAACTGAAAAGAAACCTGCCCCTTGGCATTAAAACACTGAGCAGTCACCTGGACCGGCCCCCAGCCCCAGCCCCAGCTCCCAGGGGACCGACATACTCTGTCCCCCTCTGGGCTCCTCCCCCAGGCAAACTCAGCAATTGCACATGTGCACTGACATCCCCAAACCCAGGCTGGGAGCCGGGGAACCCCAGTGCGTGTCCAGCCCCCCGACTCGAGCGTGATGTTTGGAAATTTGAAGGGCGTCGAGGTGCGGACTGTTTAGCTCCCGTGCAGCGTTGGCTTGGGGCTCAGTCACCCTCCCTGATCCCCTTCTGGGGGACACCCTTCACCTCCGCAGGCCTTTCCCTTCTCCTTCAGGGCTCCTTGTTGGCTTTGCAGCCCATCCCATGTCCCCCAACCCCGAGGCTAGGCGGGGAGACGACCAGTCAGTGACCACGGCCAAGTCCGTTCCGTCTGTGCCCCTGCAACACTCAGGTCGTCTGGGACGAGAGGGGGGCCCAGAGGCTTGCTGGGGGATAAGGCTGCAGATGGGGGAAGGGGAGGAAGCGGGGTGGGGCAGGGAGAGGCTCAGAGCGCCATGCAGACCTGACACAGCCTCTCTGCTCCGGAGAAGGACAGCCCGTGAGAGGCCGGAGTGGGGAAAGCACCTCACAGCTGACTGAACAGTTGTGTGTGTTGGGGGTGGGGAAGGGGAGGGATTGCAGGGCAAGAGCGTGGCCTGGGCCATGCGGCCAAGTGCAGGGAAGGAGCCAGGAGCTTCTCAACGGAAGAGGACATAATCCTGGTGGTTCATACCCCATTGCAGCCACAGCTGAGATGTCTTTGGGTGTGTGTGTGTGTGTGTGTGTGCGCGCGCGTGCGTGTGTGTGCATGTGTGTGCATGTGTTGTTTTGCTGCTTCACTGAGGTTCTGTCTAGAAAGGAGCCTTCTGGCCCCTTCCCTGACCGTTAACAGGGCCCTATGCATCCACCATCGCTCTTCTTCTTGGCGTCCATTTCTGGGGCACCAGGTATAATGGGCCTGACTCAACGTCTGGCCGCTTCTGCCTCAGAAAAGACTCAGACACTCAAACAACCATGAGGATCAAACTCCAGGAAGCCCAAAGGTAACACTGGTGCCTCTGCTGGGACACAGAGGGCACCTCCACAATAGAACAGGTGGGCAGGGGGCCGGGCGGGTCAGCCTCGCAGCCCTGGCCCCACCCCCTCCAGGAGCCCTGCGGCCCAGCCCCAAGGACAGGGAGGGGTGCCGTGAGTCAGCTCAGAGCCCGGTCTTGCCACCCAACAACCTGTTAAACATATCCCATCAGAACATCCCTAAAAATAAGGGCTGATGTCATGAGGCTGCCTGAGTGACAGCTGGAGGTGGAGGGCGGAAGGAAAGTCTACAACCCAAGCCGTGCTTTTCACCCCTAAGTTTATTTTTCTGGGGGACCCCGAAGAGCCACTCATACATAAACAGCACCCTCCGACTTCAGAATCGCCCCCAAATGCTCACTTTCCCATTAAGATTCTACCACAGGAACCGTGCTCAAGATTTGCTGGGGCCGGTTTGAACTCCAGCCCAAGCGGGGTCTTCTCTACTCACCTTCCTCCTCCTGCCGGGTGCCCCCCACCCCCACACACCCCCACGGGCCTCAGCTGTCAGGCCCCTGGGGGTCTGGGCTGACCCCAAGGCAGCTCTGACACCCCGGGCCCACCAGCTCTGCTGTGACCTTCCAAACTGTTCTCACACGTGCTGATCCAATGAGCGCAAAGAACCGCTGGGAGCCGGACCAAGAGGAAAGGCCCGGGGCCGGGGACAGAGGCCCGGGCCCACGCTGCTAGGGATCGGCACCCGGGGAGAAGGTTCTGGTGGGCCAAGGCCCGGGAGCGCCGGCACTGGGACTAACGTCACCTTACGAGCGTCAACACGCGAGGCCCTGGTCGCGCAGCCAGGTGGTCAGAAGCTCAGAAGCTCCGTGAGGGTTGTCCCTGAGGACGCGTCGGTGTGGGCCTTTCATGGAACACTCCCGACCCTGTCGCCTCCCCGGGAGCTATGAAGAGGCTGATAAGGATGTGACAGTGAAGCCGTCCTGCCTGAGAGAGTGCTGGGGTCCAGGGCTCTGTGTGCGAAGACAGGGGAGGGGCTGGGAGGGGCTGAGGCAGGGGAGCACGATGCCCCCGGGGCAGTGTGGGGAAATGGGTTTCTGGGCATTAACGTCCCACAGGAGCAGGGCCGGGGCACTGTCTCCAGAGAGCAGTTGAATGGAGTGGTTCTGATTGCCAGCCGCTGTGGACTTGCCTCCCAGAACTGCCCTTCGCTGGGAAGAAGTCCCATAAAGGAACCAGCCGTGAATCCAGGTGCCGCCCACCCCACCACACCTGCCGGTGAGTCCCAGCCCCTCCTGGGCCCCGCGCTCCTGCCCGGAGCCCGGCTCTGAGGCCTTCCTGAGATACACACCGTTCAGGGCCGGCTCTCGGGATATTTTGGGGACACAGCTGTTTATGATGCCAGTCAAGAGTTATGGGCGGCACTCGTGAGGAGGGCTGGGACCCAGAGCTGGTGACAGTGGGCTGGGAGGGTGCAGAGGTGGCGTGCGGCATGGAACACGGCCTTATTCCCCACCCGTGGCGTGAGTGGGTGGGTGAATGGAGATGTGAAGGATGGAAGTCTACTTCGGCCTGGGAGGGAGGCGAGGAGGGAGAGCAAACCCTAGTCAGAAGTTTCTGAGATGAGATCTTGGAGCCCCGGGGAGGAGTCCCCCTTCCCCAGCATCCAGTGAAGCCCACAGCAGCGTGGGGCAGCCGGCAGGGCCCACGCTCGACATGCAAGCCACAGAGCCTGGGTCTGCTCTGAGGCAGCCTCACCCGGAACCTTGGCCAGGGGTGACCTTCCTGTCACACCACCTTCCAGGCTGGCCTACTGTGAGCTTCCTGACACTGTGTCCTCACTGAATCCTCAGAAGGCTTTTGCATGGGGGGGAAGGGGGGTGGGGGTGAGGACGGAGCTCTGGTCGAACAAGATTGTCAAAGACATACTAAATGTCTTTCTTGGTAAGAAGCCATCAGGAAGGTGTAACTCATCCCAGCGATATGCAACTACCCATTAGGATGCTAAAAATGCAAAACGGTTCTGCAATAAAAACAAACAAACAAAAGAACATATTGAAGCCAACATTTCCAAAACGTACTTGTTTAAAATAAAGATCACTTTTTGCAGTGAGTGATAGATGGAACAAGCCTTCCCACCCCAAAGATGTCTCCGTCTATAACCCACAACGTGTGAGTAGCTACCTCGCACAGCAAAGAAGTTTTGCTGGTCTGAGTAAGGAACCTCCAGGTGGGAAAATTACCCTGATTATCCAAGTGGGTGGAATCAAATCACCGGGGTCTTTATAAAAGAGAGGCAGGAAGGTCACAGTCAAAAGGAAGTGGGACCGTGAAGCAGCAGCTGCAGCCCTGCTTTTAAGATGGTGGGAGGGCCCACCTATCAAGGAAAGTGGACATTTCTCGAAGCTACAAAAGTGAAGGAAGTGGGTTCTCCCCAGAGCCTCCCGAAAGAACGCACCTCTGCCCACACCTCCATTTCAGGACCCGTTTTACTGTCCTGATCGCCAGATGTAGAAGAGAATGAGGTTGTGTAGATCTAAGCCACTAAATTTGTGATAACTTGTTATGGCGTCACTAGGAAACTAATGAGTAAGTATTACTACTGCCATGTTTCCCCGAAAGTAAGACATCCCCCGAAAATAAGACCTACTTACAGTTTTGCCTCTCACTGAAATATAAGGCATCCTCCCGAAAATAAGACCTCCCCGGTCGTAAGGCCCCCACTGATTCTGAAAGAAATGGAGTCACAAGAACTTCACCAGAAAATTCAGGGTTTGGATTGTTATGATGATGTTCCAGAAGATGATGACATGACTGTCATTGAATAAATGAGTAGATGTACCATAGATTGTACTACATGGAAATAATGGTAGTAACAAGAAATTCTTGATACTGTAGGATTCACAGTTCGGCTGGTTATGCTGGTTTGTGATGACAACTACTACCGTACCATGTACAGGTAATAAGTTTCCTTTTTTTTGTTCAACAGTAAATGTGTACCGTATTCTTCTTCATGGAAAATAAGACCTCCCCTGAAAATAAGACCTAGCGCAGGGGTGGCGAACCTATGGCACACACACCCAAAGTGGCACACGGAGCAATTATTTCGGCACGCGGAGCTGTAAATACCATTTAAAAAATTATTGTTTATGCTCTTATAGACATAAAAACAATCGATACCTCTATGTCACTCAATGAGTTGGCATGCAAGTCAAGCGAGTATACTCTTATTTCATAAACTTTGGCTCTCAATCGCCAAAAGGTTCGCCACCCCTGATAGTGCATCTTTGGGAGCAAAAATTAATATAAGACACTGTCTTACTTTCGGGGAAACGGTATCTCGTGTTCCATTCACAGAATTGGGAAGCTGAGGACACCCCTGCTTCGCTGGTGGGCATGACCTCTAACTCCCCCAGCTGGCCTCTGAGCCTCCGGGGGGTCTGGTTTCTGTGGACCGTTATGGGCAGTTGGAGAAGCACACCCTCCAGTAGATGAGGACATGGTATTGTTCACTTTGGTCACAGAACAGGAACGAAGGCATGCGCGAGCCTGTTTCGTGGCTGGTCCAAGACCACGCTGTGAAAGGCCCAGGCTGCGGGGCAGACCCAGCGGGAAGGGCGGAGGGCTGCGCACGTGCAAACGTTCTGTGTGGGCCGAGCCTCAGCAGGTAGGAACACCTGTCGTCCATGCCGGCGCCTCATTGGCTTCTCCAGCTCCTCTAATCAGAGACACCGCGGAACTCCCCAGGCTCCTACACGTCCCGGAAAACCCGTAAGGCTTCCTCCCAGCACCAGTTTGAAGTCAGTGTTTGGGGCTCAGAGTCAAAGTGACTGAGAGGCTATATGACAAAGCCCTGATGGATGTTTTGGTGTCGAGCAAAGTTAGCAGGGCTGGGAAACAGCGCTACACTGTCCTGCCAAAAGTTCTGCAAAAGACAAACGGGACCCAAAACGAAATTGCTGAAGTAGAAGAATAACTGCAATTCTTCATTTTTCACGTATTGGCTCTTTCATGCAAGAATTCAGTCGTGTCGTTGAGGCCCACAGTTGACTGATTGTTGATTCAGTCACAATGTATTGTTCTCCAAGGGGCCAACCCACCCCCGCGGAGAGTGTCCCAGTGGAATGCTCGGCAGCTCCACACAGGCCCATTGTGTGCTGCCCGGCCCTCGCGGCCGGTGCCTTGAGAATACCTTCCTCCACGTCCAGGCCTGCGCGTTCAAGGCCTCCAGTCGGCCTTCCCTGACTCGCGGGCCAGAAGCCATCACTCCCTCCCTAGAACACACTGCCCCTTTCCAGTGGCTTCTCACCACATCAAGGGTCAGAATTACGCACATCCCTAGCCACCCTCCTGAAGCCCCCAGCTCACTGAGGGTCTGTCTTCAGCAGGCTTTTCACACGGCAGACAGACACCAGGACCCCCGCCCCCCAGCTTAATCAGGGAAGGAGATGTGTCCTAAGAATGCTGAATCTTGAGACCACGGTGCTAAGTGAAGTGAGACTGACGGAAAAGGACAAGAACCATATGACTTCACTTGTGTCACACAAAAAACAACAAACAAACTCATACATGCGGATGACAGATGGGTCGTTACCAGCAGAGAAGGGTGGGGGAGGACAAAGAAAGGAAAGGGGGTCAGATCGGAGGTGATGGAAGGAAACTAGACTCCGGTGGTGAGCGCACAATGGAGTACACAGATGTCCCATTATACAGTTGTACACCTGAAATGCTCAGACAATGTGATTCACCAATGTTACCCCAATATAGTTAACTTAAAGGAGAGAACGCTGGTTTGTCTCAGGAAGCCTAGCGTCAGATGATGGCACCACCCTCACGACCTCGCTTTACCTACTTACCTCTTCCAGGCATCTACTTCCAAACAAGGTCACGTTCTGAGGCACTGGGGTTCAGATGGAACATATGAAATGGGGGTGGGGGGTGGGGAACACCATTCAATCTATATCATTGTTAGTAATACAGCCCCCATTTTGATTTGAGTGACAGTGTGGCCAGTTAAAAACGCCGGTCTCCACACTTCCCTTTATCTAGAGATGGCCGTGAGACCCAGTTCAGGTGACTGAGATGTAAATAAAATCGATCGTAGGGCTCCTGGGAAAGCACGTGCAGCTCCTCACTGGCTCCCTTCTCCCCTCCTGAGCACAGAGGCGGCACAGAAAAGAGGAGGAGCAGCCATCCCTGGTAGGGGCGACGTCAGAAGGAATCTAGGTCCGAGACGACACCTTTGAGCCACTGCACTATCTCTGGACTGACTCCCTGTCACGTGAGAAAAAGAAGTCAGTGGTTCTCAACCACCCAGTTCTGCCTCCATCTCCTGGGAGGCGCCTGACGAGGTACAGAGACATCTGTGGTTGTCACAACTAGGGAAGTCTCTCCTACTACTAGTGGATCGAGGCCCAGGACACTGCTAAACGCCTTTTGGAGCACAGAGCATCCCCTTCACCAAAGGGCCCCCCCCCCACCCCCCATGCAGCAGGGCCCAGGTTTCGAAACCCCGCTTAAAATCACCGCTGACGGATTTTTGTGACATGAAACCCAGCAGATGCTCGGGGAGTATAGCAGGGAACCAGAAGCCATCGGGCACCACGTTTTACCTTCTCCAGCTCCCCGCAAAGCCCGGCCTCTGCCTCCGAGACCCCGCACTTCTGCTCGGTGCTTTTCTCTCCGCGGACACAAGAGCACGGCCAAGGGGAACATTGTCTCCTGCCCCAGATGTGCGCGTCTTCAGTTCCAGTTCCCAGTAGGAGCTGCCTTATATCTCTGAATCCAAAGTCCTCATTTCCGCCCCCCCAAATTGGTTCACCCCAAATAAAGAATTCGAGTTGGGCTCCAAATCAGCCCTGCTCAGGGGTAGCAAGGTGTCCAAGCAGGGCTGGTCCCTCCCTTTGGGGGCAGGGGAGAGGGGCTAGAGAAGGAAGTTTCTTAAGAACGAAGTCGCCAGGATTGGGAAGACTCATTCATGGGTGACCCCTCAAGGAAGGGACCCATTTTCTCATTTTTTTCCTCCTTCCTAGCACCCAGCACTGTACCTCGCATGCAGACAGGGCTCATTGAACGAGTAAGGAGTGGCTAAGATGACCCAGAAATAGCAAGAGGCTCTGACACTGAGGACCTACTCGCGCCATTACACTATTTATCTAGGAGTCCCAGGCCACCGCTGTGTGGTGAGGAAAGGACCTTTCCCCCTGGTCCACAGGCGCAGGGTCCTGCAGAAGCACCGCTGCCCCGGAGCGGTGCCAGCTCATAAAACAGGGGCGTCGCTTCTGCCGGACCCTGTCGCTTTGCTAAACCTTGCTCTGAGTTTCGAGAATTCTTTAGACGCCTGTCGTATAGTTACTGTCCTTGTTTCATGTTACCATTAGGACCCACTGCTTTACATGCAAAGGTCCCTTACCTGAGAAAGTATCAGCATTTGAACCAAACGATACCAAGGATAGTATTTGAAAACAACTCACGTACTGTTTAAACGTGTCCCGAGCCTCACAAGATTTGGGACTCTTAGTAACTTCTTCAAGCTCCTGCCCCACCCCCTCCCCAGCTGCCATATTCGTCCCCAACTCCCTCCACAAGCCATCAGCGCTCTGGGGCGGGGCTCTTCCCTGCTGTCCCCTAGGCCGCTCTCACACGGGCCCTCCAAACTGGTCTGCAGAGTTGTCAGGGCCCTGCTAATGAACTGACTGATAGACCTGATAAACTCCTTCAGACACAGGGGGTTCTGGCTAGATAACGGGGTTCCTTTCCCAGCCTCTGGAGTACGATTGGTGTTTTAATAGGAGCCTTCAGACATAATCTAATGACTGAGTGAGTTCCATTCATTCATGCAGGTCAGTGGGGAAGATAATTCTGATTGAGTGTCCTTGGCCAGGACCCCCCCAGACCTTGGCGACACCCACATGCATTGGCACCCTGAAGAACCGGACTGGACCGGCGCTGAGCAGCGGTAGGACGTCCTCTGAAGACCCAGAAGGTGGACACGGTGTCTGCGGTTTGCAGATCTGGAGAAGAGGGTCACAGGGAATAACCAATTTTCTTTCCCAAGGCCACCCAGCACATCAGGACGGGACCTGCGATCCAGCCCAGGTCTGTGTGTGTGTGTCTGTCTTGTGTTCCAGGCACCCGGTGCACCCGTCCTTGTCCCCAGCTGGCTTCTGGGTGAGCTCCCAACAGCCCCCTCAGAACTAAACATGCATGTCCCCCGTGCAGCCCAGGAGGGGGTCACAGGACCTACTTCCAGGTCACAGGGAAGTCCCCGTCAGTGTGGGCCTTCGGGGGTGTCTCCCTGCTGGTCTCCCGCTGACTTGGAGGACCGGACCCCCTGTACAGTCATGTCTGGCTCCGCACGTGCTGAGTGAGGACTTGCTAAGATGTTTAAGGAAGAAAGGATGTCCCTCGGGGAGTGCTGGAAGGGCTTGGGGCCACTGGGCCCGCAGGTTCCTCTTCCGTCACGGCCCCTCAGCTCTCCCACCGATATCCAGCAGGACATCCAGCAGGACACCCATGTTTGTGTCAGTGGACGCCCGCCCGCAGGAAGCCTCAGGGTCAAAACCCCCACCAGGCTGGACTCTTGTGCTTTACCTTCCCAAGCAACACCTATGTCGAAAGAATTTTTTACAAATGAAATTGTAAGCACATTAGACTCAATTATATGCTATGCAATTCACTGCGGTGGCAAAGCCTCGGAAAACATTTTCTAAGTAAAATAAATGGATTTTGGGTCACCTCTCTGCTTTACTTTTCTGAGGCACGCTCCCCTTCCAAAACATGTCGCCGAAAACCAAGGTTAAAAAAATAAAAAAAATCTAAGCACCATGCAGTCCATCGGAATTCCTGATCCTTTCTAAACGTCTTCAACAGTGAGTTTCAGCCTGTACTTATTTATTTTTTATTTTTTCAGAAGAGCGTGCGGGGAGGGGAAGCTGAGGGAAACCGCTGAGTGGATACTCTGCATCCTGTGCTTCAAAACATAGCAATAGGCGGAGTGTCTGAAGCAAGAAATGAACGCAGGTCCTCACAGAGGGGAGCAGCAAGCCCGGGATGCAGTCAGCTCCCAGCCGCAGAGGCCCTTGGGGTGGGGGACTGAATGCCACAGCCTCTCTCGTGTCATTTGCATAAAAATTTCAGGAATGTGAGGGTGTGAAATATTAACAACTCCCTATATAATGGTTAAAGAACTTTCTTTTTCAGAGTAAAAAATTGCTATGGCATTTAAGACAAGGCTGAGAAGAACATTTCATTCATTTTTAAATTTTTTTTCCTTTCAGACCGGTGGGAGTCAAAATTTATAACGATGGAGGTCTCTTTGGAGAAGAGTGATAAGGCTAAGGTTTCTGATTATGGCTACACATTCCTTAAATAGCTACCATAATTAATTATTAAGTGAAGCAGCCTTCTTTTACATGTAGGAGACTAAAATGGTGAGAAAGAGGAAAATATAAGATGTCAGTCCATGATCATTTTGGGCACAAGGAGCTTTAAATGGATTCCCGTCGGTCAGCATTTCAGGGCCGAAGATGTCACTTTTGAGGAAGTATTTTCAGGAGATGTTTTTGCCCTCAAAAAGTCATGAGAAAGAAAACGCGGTTCACCGCTGGGGGACAAGCAGGAAAACCAGACGCTCTGAGGCTCACACACAGCCCTGACTTGCAGAGAACGTGTGTGAGACCCAGGAGAGACTGTCTTACTGCAACACCCCAGGTCTAGACGGGACCCTGAGCGGGGAGCACGCCATTGGGGGTGGGGTGTTGAAGACAGGAATGCAGCAAGCTAGATTCGGTTCCTTTTTTGATTCTGGGGAGGCCGACTTTCATTTCCCCAAAGTGCACGCAGCAATGGCATGGGTCTCCCAGGCCGGCCGGCCTACGTCCAGCAGGAGCTAGGCCGAGACCCAGAGAGAGATCTTCAGAGCAATGGTCAGAAGCGCACAACTCTGCAAACTCCTACAGCCCCGATGGCATGCTGCCCCGTGGCCACACACTTCTGAAACTGTGGACGGACCGTGGAGTCCGCGGTGGGCAGAGGGCCGAGGTAGGGAAGCATGGGCCAGGGGGCTGTGTGTGCACACATGTGTGCTTCCGTGCGGCTTTGCACACACGTGTACCTACGTGCGGTGTGTGCGGCCCGCACTTGGTCAGCAGGAATAAAAATCGCGAAGGCTTTCAGAGGCACTCGGCTGGGCGTGCAGCTTCTTAAAAACTTCCTGCCTGGCTCCCGGCATCCCGAGGAAGTGAATCTCCCCTTGCTGACCTCATTTCCACCGTTTCTCAACAGTGTGGCCAGCCATCAGGAGGGAGGGCCACTCAGCCCGCCCCTGGGGCCAAGGGCAATGGAAGGTGCTGTAGGCTGTGACTGCAGCTGCTGCTTTCTCTTCCGCTCCACAGTGCACCCCGAAGACACCCCACAGGCCCCCAGCCCCATGCACCTCTCCATCCATGAGGTGCAGCTGGCAAAGGCATGCCTAAGACGCCACATTAAGGGGATCGCTATCCCCAAGCACGAAGAGCCCAGAGCAACGGGACCCAGCCGACAGGGTGGGGTCATTAGTTATGTGCAAAACCCAGCACCATGACAGTGACACAGGCTTCCTGTGATTACACCGTGGATGTTAGTCACCCGACAGAATCAGCCAAACATCTATTATTGATGACATGTGCCCAACTGGAGATAAATTGGTGCTTGATCCTGACCCAGGGACAAAGACAAATGTCCATTATTAAATCAATAGATCAATCCAAAGCCAATAAGTCGAGACATCAGAGGTCAATCAAAGCACTATGCTACCCCCAGGGCGCCCAAAGGTCAGCTCGCCAAGACACGGGACCTCGGACCACGTTCCTCCCCTTTGTTCATCCTTCAATTTCAAGGAACGGGGGCAGCACGCCCTGCGTGTGGTCAGGAACGCTGCAGGACCCCAGGGAGAGAAGCCCCCGTGATCTGAAAGCCTTCCTCCCCTAGGGCCCTGCTCCATGCGCTTTCCGTCTCATCCAGTCCTCGCGGACCTCGTCCTCACGGTGCGGTTGGTTTTGTCACCCTTTTACAAATGAGTACTTGGGGCTCCTGGGGCGGTTAGGTGACAGGGACTGGGAGGGGGGATGGTGATGCCCACGTGGATGTGGAGCACCGAGTCCCAGCCCTGGGGGGCCTCTGAGGTGCCCCCGGCAGATGCCCCCCAACCAAGGCCCAAGGGGAACAGGGGCTGCGGACCAGAGCTGCGTCCTTCCTCCACCACGTGCCTCTACACTAAGGTGACCAGATGTCCCGCTTTGGGCGGGACAGTCCCAATTTTTAACCATTTGTCCCGCGTCCCGCGGCATTTTAAAAAAGTCCCGATTTTTGGAAAGAATGCACGACAAGCTAGGGAACGGCGGGAGATAGACCCAATTTTTAATCAAGACCCCCCTCCCCCCCGGTCAATGGTGTCCCGCTTCACCAATGTTAACATCTGGTCACCTTAACACACACACACACACACACACACACACACCACTCACGCCAACACCTACTCTCATAAATGTGTGCTTGTGCGCGCACATACACAGGATGCCAGGGCCCCCCTGGTAGAACCTCAGCGAAGGCAGGAGGTGGCTTTGTGCCCCCCAGTCGCGACCTCCTGCACAGGAGGCTCCGGTGACGGCTGGCGGTTGAGTCACACCACTACTCGTTCACAGGAGCAAGGGAGAGTGTGAGCTGAGGGGACGCGGACTCCGGCAGTCTTGAAATCAGACCAAGTGCTAGCTTCTGAGAACGGCCCCTCTGGGCATTAAGGAGAAACGCCTTTCCTAGGGTTTGTGGAGTTCCCTAAGCATGTCATGGGCTGATCATCAGGAAAGAACGGGAGATGCGACGGGAACTTCCTGTTAAAGCTTTCATCTGGACAAGAGGGGGCTTTTTGAGGTGGGATTTGGGTTTCCCAAGTCTGAACTGTGCAGGCAAGACTTAGAAGCTTTTCTGAGAGCGTCACAGAACCCACAGAGCAGGGCCCAGTGTCGACACTGCATTTATATGTCCTCGGTCTGTCACAAGGGGTCTTGTGGATCTCTACTCGTCCAGTCAGTTCAGACTTCCAGGGCTGCCTCTCAGGCTGGGGGTGAGACCCTTGGGTGAGGCAGCACAACAGAAGCCACGCAGTGGGCAAGTCCCCAACGAGAGTGGGGTGGGGGTCCCGGCAGAAGAGGGCCGGGCTTGACACCATTACCCGTGTAAAGATAAACAAACTGAAGAGACTAACGTCGTGTGTCATTGGGTGTTCGAACATTCAGACAACACTTAGCCAAGCTGCAGGGAGAGGGGAAAAGAGTTGTTCAAAGGACATTCTACCAAGCTCCATGTGTATAAATAACGTAAGTTGTTCTTAAAGGACACAGAACCTGGACCCAAAATGCTTATATTCAGGTTAAGGTCCAGAGAACAAGAATCACAGAAACAGAAGAACCTATGTCTATATTTTATAGCTGTTTATAAATGCCAAGGAGTGGCAAAAACCGCAGGAGCGACCTGGAATCCTAAAGGGAATAGGATTCAAAAGCTTCGTAAAGGTATGTGACGAGGTGTGGGAGGAATGTGGGTTGGTGTCCAAGAGGGAGGCGGGCCCGCCGAGCAGAACATGGGGGGTGGGGGGGACAAAGCCGTGGGGACGAGGTGGCCAAGTCCCAGTCTGGGGCGTGATGCAGCAGCCGCGTGGAAAGAACACTGGGTGGGGGCTGTGAAGAGCATGAACTGAGTTTTAAGTTTCACCTGAAAGGAAATGAGAGACACTGTGGCTTCCTAGGAAAACGGTCCCTGGCCCGGGACATTCTGTGGATGCAGGATGGGGGCCTTGTGGGGCGGTGGGGGCTGTCTGGACGTTCTGAGGATTAGAGTCACCTACCCACTGCGTGAATGGAGGTGGGGACAGGTAGCAGAAGGCAGCCTTGCTGGCAGGCAGGTCACAGGTGGGCTGACTCTCAGAGACCGAGGAGAGAAAGCCCACAGCAAACCTGGAAGTTAGCAACTCCCCGACGGGAACAGGATCCCAGAGGAGCAGGGAAAGGTCACAGCACGAGGGGAACTTCATGTGGATCTTGGATGTGCAAATGCTTAGCTTTGAATACGCGTGGATTTCAAAGCAGACATTTCCTATCAAGAAAGTAAGCCAGTCCTGGCTGGACGTGGTCTGGAAAGTGCCAGGCTCTGGGCCTGCATACACCCACGCCCCATGCTGGAGAGGACGCTGGGGCCGAAGATCCCGCTTCCGACGCTGGAAGAGGTCCAGCCCGCGCTGCCTCGCCCGCCAGCACGGACCCTTATGGTCCGTGATTCAGGAGGAAAATCCTGGCTATTGGACTGATACCAACTGGCAAGAGGTCACTGGTAGAATGCCCCAGATGCCTTGTTCTTGTCTGCTGAGCATTATTTTGGAAGCCATGTGTTTTCCTTCCTTTCATTTATATTTTTCAATCATTTGGGGGGAGGCACGATCTTAGATATACAGAAAAGTTGCAAAGACAGTACCCTTCCCGGTCCCTGCTGCTTCCTTGTTCTCCGCTGGGTCACAGTTTTTCAGTCTGTCCCTGTTCTCGATGGCTTGACAATTTTAAGGAGCCCTGGTCAGTTACTTTGTAGCCTGCTCCTCTATTTTGTTTTTTTTTCCTGATGTTTTCCTCATGAATAGATGGCAGTTCATGGGTTTTGGGGGGAAGACTACAGAGATAAAGTGTCATTCTCATGACATCATATCAAGGGTACACACTTATCTACATGACATATCCGTGCTGACATTAACCTTGATCACCTGACCGAGCTAGTGGTTAATAGGTTTGTCCAGTATAAAGTGACCTCCTTCCTGTCCCATAGTTCATTCTCCGGAAGGAAGTCACTGCCCAGGGTCAAGGGCAGGTGGTTGGGGTGGGGAAGTATCTATGTAAATTATTTGGGATTCTTCTGTAAGAAATGTTTGTCCTTTGGCTTCTCTGTATGTATTAATTCAGTCGTGTGTTTATGTCAACGTGGACCCATGTAGGTTTATGCTATACTCTGAGATATGACCCAGTACTACGTTATTTACCGTTTGCTCCAATCACTACAGCTTTGGCCACTGAGAGCTTCTTCTGGTTGGCTCTTGTGCCCCCTGACGTGCACCCCACACCCCATTCTTATGTTATCTGAACGCTTCCTCACTTTTTGCTCAGGGCTCATCTTGTGTATTCCCTGGCCCAGTCCTACAATGAGCCATTTCTTCAAGGAACCTGGTCCCATTTATTGGAGAATTTCATGTAAAGGCCAAGATGTGAACTCTGGATGTGTGTGATGCTACTCCAGGAATGTCCCTGGTTCTAGGCCTTCCCAGCAGAGGTAAGAAATACATGTATGTCTACTAATTCATATACACACGTATCTATGACTATTTGTGAATCCATCTACCTGTGTTTATACTAGGTAGGCTGACCAGACATCCTGCCTTAAATGGGACAGGAAGCAAGGATACTGTCCCATGTCAAATGGTACATGTGGTCAGCCTTGTCTTCCTGGGATAAATTTAAGTTGTCAGTAGGTTGACTATATGTACCATTTGAAATGGGACAATACCATTGTTTTCTGTCCTGTTTAAAATAGGACATCTGATCAGCCTAAATCTAAGCTAAGTATGACTCTAACCTAGTAGCTTTCTCCCTGTATTCTTTAATATTTTTCTCTCCAAACAGTGAGAAACCTGGCTTCCACCCCACCATCCATTTACTTATTTACACAAGTAAACATGCCTCAGAGTTGTGAACCCACACCCCACTGAACATGTTTATCTATGCTTTTGATGCACCAAGTATTCACGTGTTAAATGTGCCCAATGAAAGCTTGGAGGGTAAAGGCACACAAAGGAACCTGAGTTCAAAAATATATCAATGGGCTAGAATTAAAAAGTCCAAGTGAAAATATGAGTTAACAGGATACACAAGTGTTTGAAAATAAATAAGTGACATAAGTAGAGAATAACAGAGATCGGGCTTAGCACTAATTTGTAGGAAGGGGGAAGGGACAGATGGATTTGGCTGACCACAGCTGCAGGTACAGCCATGCTAAACAAACAACCGGAGGAGAGAGTCGGCACTGATGAAAGTAGAATATTCCAGCCAAGGCAGGAAAACGCACTCTGCTCCATGTATATATCAGACACCAACACTACAGGTGCCAACATTTATATCCATCCTTCCAAAGAATGCACAGGAGACGGAGCAGAGCCATGCGACAGGGATAGGATCACACTCCCAAAATACTAGCAGGGATTAGATGTACCCTGGGCCACTCCAGAGGACAGAACTAAGACCTGGAGCCTGAGGATCAGTCCCACACCAGTGGGGCTGAACAAGGGTGGACGAGCCATCTACCCCACGCGCAAACCCAGCACAGCCAAGATCCAGGAGCCCTGAAGGCGAGGCGAGGGGCCACATCCTAGAGACAGCTCTGAGAAGATCTTGGAAGGGCCGTCCAGTGGGGCTGCTCATGACAGAACTTCAGTGAGAAACAGAAGGAGGAACCCCAACAAAGGCGGTTGGGATAGTGGGGATCATGGAGCAGGAGGAGGGGCCAAGGATCTTCCCAAGGAGACAGGCCTCAGTTAGACGGTCCCAGCTGACTGCCTGCCCGCAAGCCACATCTATTGCAAGAGCACAGAGCACAGCGGGCCCTGTGAGGACAGTAAGAGGAAGGCAGAGCTTGCTTGATTAGAAGGAAGACTTTCTAACAATTAGAGTTGCCCCCAAAGAAAACATAATCTCTATCCAGAGAGGGCTTCAAACAGTCTGTCAGGCACCATTAGCGGGCGTGGCTGCCAATGACCAACAAACACAGGCTGGCCACAGTTGTCAGAGATTAGCTGGGAAGAGAGTCCTGGGGCTATTGTGGGTTCAGAGGGCAACTGAGCCAGGGCAGCTGATGATCGCCTGAGGGGGAAGATAATGTGAGTCAGAGGTTCAAGATGCCTGGAAGGCATGTCGGGGACCACAGAGCACTGGACAAGCATTTGCTTTGATGTGGCAATGGACGCTGAGTTTGTTCTTTTACATATATATCGTTTTTAAAGTTAAAAAAAAAAAATCATCTTGAAAGAAAGACCCATACACTAAACTTAGTCAGGAGGCCAGGATGCTAATAAGTCAATAAAGTCAATAAATGGAGCTCGGGCAAGTCTCAGGGCTGCTCTGAACCTTGATTTCTATCCATTAAGAAAGGGATCGGCCTGGGGATGTCTCAGGTCTCATCCAGCTCTCAGTACCTTTTTAAGAAGAGATTTCCTTTTTTAAAATGCAACTATGTACATCATTACTTGACAAGAATGAACTGAGGCCCCCATTTCAAGCCTGGGTGGGCTTTGTTACGGAAGAAACATGGATTGAAAAACACAAGCATCTGTCTTCCCACTGGGGACGCAGTTCACATAGCGACAAGGAGGAAAAATATGAATGGATTCAAAACGTACAAATAAAGAAGCCCAAAACATCAACTTAGATCTGTCAAAGTGCTTCACAATGTATGTCGTAAAGCCATTGATGTGCGAGAGGTGAGGCTAGACATTATGTCAGGACGAATTTAGAAAGGAACACGACTGCACAAAGTCCAGGGCTATTTTGGTGTGTACATGGGAAGACGTCCTGTCATGGGGTATTATATTCTGTGTGGGCACCTCGGAGCCCGGGAACAAGGACTCCTGGAGGGTGCAAAGGAAGACAGAGGCTGAGAATCACACAGAAGCTAGAAGGCAGTGGATATAGCTCAGAGCCTGGCTGGCGTCTCAAGGGAGCTCAGCAAAAGTTAGTTGAATGAAAAACTCAGCACTAGTGGTGGAATGGGGTAGGGGTGGAGTGATGAGGAAGTGTTTAATTTGTAAAATGTGAATAAATAAATATCTGACCAGCGTAAGACTCACCCAATCTGATATTGATATTTGCCTACGTACATGTTTGCAAGTCATTCGTGAAAAGGTGTAACACCTGAACCAGGACTCTGAGGAGAAGATAAATGTATGCAGAATCACAAACAGGAAGACCAGCTGGCTTCCAGAGAGCTGTGAAATTATTTCCCGGAAGGATTAGAGGCAGCCCAGAATGCAATGAAAAACCATCCTGGGAAAATCCCCAAATTCACCTGATAGAAATCTATCTTATCACAAAGTACAACCAGGGGGTTGGCCAGAGCTATCTCATGGGTCGTTTCTGTGTCCCCATAGTTCTGCATTTTTCTCCAGCAATGATTATTCCTGTGGTACGCCCATGCCTACAAGAGAGGAGATGTTGGTGACCTCAGAGGTCCCGTCTGCCCCTGCATTTCTGGGATTTGGGGGAGACAGCATAAGTATTTTTCCATTCATGAGATGCCCCCATGTATAAGATGACACCACTTTTCTAACCCAATATTAAGAAATCAAAATACATGGGTTACTCCCATGCATATAAGACAACCCCCAATTTTTGGTCTAACAATTTTAGGCAAAAGTGTCATCTTATACATGGAAAATCATGGTTATTTAAAATGAAAGAAGCAGCTTGGGTTTGGGACATTTGGTTCATTCTGTTGTCTATCCAGTCAGCACACTTCTTGAGCTCCAAAGGTGGATAAAATACTGAATTAGGCAGGGAGTTGAAAAAGAAAAGGCATGTCCCTTTGAAACTCAAATCACAATAGAAGGGAAATAAACTGATACAAAAAGAATTATAAATAAATGTCAGGTTTAACAAACATGAAAACAAGAAAACAATAAAGCGATATATGGAAATGATTAGCAAATAAGAAAAATGGGCGCTTGGGGATGACCAAGTGAGTTAAAAGGCGGGTTAAGACTCTGTCCCTTTGGAAGAACTTTGGAAGGCTGAGCGTGGATGTGGGCCTGGGTCGAGCTCCTTCCAGGACCCTGGTTGCTATGTGTCAGCCCTCTAACCCTGACCAGGATGAGG
>PVKE010020719.1:0-27235 GCA_004027555.1 Craseonycteris thonglongyai | reverse complement strand
TCCCCAAACTGCTCCTTCTCCCTCCCTCTCCCGCTCTCCCCTTTTTCCTCTAACCTTTGTGTGTTGTTCTGCGTTGTGTGGTTCTCTCAGTTGAGGGTGCTTCTCAGGGTTTCCCCTGTGGGTTCCTTTTTGTTCGTAAGTCCCTTCCCAGGTAGGTGTCTGGGTTCTCCTCTCATGCCGCCATCTTGCTCCTCTCCTGTAAGCTTTCTTAAAACATTATGAGATTTTTTTTATGACTTTTTTTTTTAGCTCACCAGCTATTGTTAATGTCAGTGTACTTTATGTGTGGCCCAAGACAGCTCTTCTTCCAGTGTGACACAGGGAAGCCAAAAGATTGGATACCCCAGATGTAAAAGGAGATTTGATGTGTGAGCTCAAGGATGTCTCACAGAATCCAAGTGCCTGAAAGTGTCTAACAGGCTGGGAAGAGTATTCCAGAATCAGGGTAGCTAATTGGTAGCATTCTTCTCTGTAGTCTTTCATGCATTTTTCTTACCTAAAACTGGTTCCCTTCTCTCTCTCTTTCTGTGAATAACCTTTCTTTCTGATTACTCATCAGCATAAATTTTAAATTAATCATAACACACCCCTGATCTAACTCTAGAAACTTCTACTAGAAATTCTAAGGCCTCAAATGAGGTAATCTGGCCCAGTTCCTGAGTCATGTGTTTCCCCATATCCAAACAGCTGGGGGCAGAGAGTGGTAGGCTACAAATGTAGTGACAGTTAGGGTCATTGGATGGAGACTTTTCTTCCAGACCAGGGACACTGAGATTTATCAGCTACAGGAAGATTAAATAAGTGATGCACATGACAGTATTCTGGGTTCTGGTATATGATAGATATTAAATAATTTTTTTTTCTCAAATAGTTCTCTATCTCATCCTTTATAATTCCATTAAAACATTTGGATCCAATCAGCTGAGAGCAGGAAGGGATAATATTTTCCTAAGGATACTATATAATGGTATTGTAATGACAGAAAAATGTTGTTTGAAATACTAAAAATAATTCAAAACTAGGGAAACAATTTTCTATTTAAAACACTTTTGCAAAATTGCGACCAATTAATCTTTAAAAAAAACAAAACAAAACAAAACAAAAAAACAGATAAAATCTAGTGGAATGTTTTTTTCCAAAATTTTGAGCACAAAAAACTTAAACACAGATTGGTTTTTAAATATTCTGAGCACACACAGGGAAGATATATTTCCTTAGCTTGTAAAGGTTTGCATTTTCTGCAGTTCGCTGAACAGATAAAATGTCAAAGGGAAATCTCAGCTCTTGGTGTCCATAGGTTATAGTATAAAACATAAAAGAAGCTCTGAGCTACCCTTGAAAGACAAACAAAATGCCACCAACTACAAAACCTTTTTCTCTGTATTCATTCAACCTGGTTAATGTCTTTTTTTTTTTTTTCCCCCCCTGCTTTCGTGTATTGTGATTCATGACTCTCATGTATCTTTTGAGGAACTGGGCTGGAAGTACAGGTTTGGGAGGTGTGCAAAGGACTTGGGCCCTATAGAGTCAGAGAAGAAATATCTGCTAGAGGGCACCCCGCTCTGAAAACCACGAGAGGCAGGCCCCACACTTTGGATGACGGAGGGCCTGAGTGGAGGAGACCAGAAAGAACATACATGGTGCCATGCCTTCTAGATCCAACACTGCCTCAAAATTTTCCTAACTGCAGAGTTCGAATAAATATCCCAAAAGCGTGCGTGGTGCTGCCTGGCAAACCTTCCTCTAGAGCCCAATCCCAGGACCCTCTCTGTAGTTTTTTAGTTCTCCTCACTCAGGCTGGCAATGGATGAGTGAACTATTTATCTCCTCAGGACGCTTCTGACTCCTTAAGGGTAAAAGAGTGTCCTCCCATTGAGGGGCTGGAGTGGGGAGTAATGATGTGTTACTCAACTCAGTTTCTCTCTTCCAGCAAAGTTGAGACTTATTTTTTCTTTCTAAAGTGACTAAAGGTAATCCCACCTCACCACCAAGAGAATTCATTTTTACCCACTAACCTTCCAGGCTAGTCTATGTTACAAACTAGACCTACAATCCAGATTGTATTTCTCTGACGGTGGTTCTTTTCAATATCGAATCCCCCTGGTGCTTTAAGTTTTATTAATTTATTTTAAAACAATCACCACCCATTAGGAATATTTTATTATGTAAGAGGAGAAATAATCAAGCTTTTCTACAAATACCTAATCCACAAATGCTCACTGAAACTCAGCTTTGCTAAGCTAGATGGGTTAGGATGGAAAGCAAAATTATCCCAAAACCTCGAGGTAATTGTAGGAGATCAACTCTTAAGGTTTCCCCATCAAAGAAAACAGAGTGGGATATTTGTCACAATTGGCAAGACAGATTTTGTTCAAACTACTTCAGTAAGTGAGAGATATTCCTGTGCAAACTCAGCTCAACTCCACCGAAACGAAAGGCAGGATGCTTTTTAAATGCTGGGCATGCTGAAGAAAAAGTATTAGAGGACGTTGTAAAGGAAAGTTTGTCAATGTGATTAGGCCATCTGAGTCTGCTAACGGGTGTTTATTGAAGTTAGGCTCCTACCCTCCCATAGAAAATGGGAAACAAGAACCCTACCTTTCTTGATAATTACACAGTAGACTCAGTTAACCAGGATCCATGGGGTTTGGTAGATGCCAGATAAATGTAAGTAGATTCTCTCTAACCCGAACTCAAACAACTGGAAAAAAATTTCTCCTAGTCCTTGAGTGGCAGTTGCTTGAGTTCCAGTTAACAGAGCATCTACTCCATTCTACTGTATTTCAAAGGGATGGCTCCTAGGTCCTTGAGAATGACATCCCTGGGTTGTAGAAGCTACAACTCGGAAAAATACAGAAAGGTTACAATTGCAGGTTTTCTAAAGTAAATGCTCTACGAAAGGGGAGATCTAGGACCTGTCATCAGATTTTAGCTAGAAGAAACATTAAATTCTTCCGGCAACTCTGAGCTCGCTCTTAGGAAGCCATTTTAAGGAGTTGGGGTTTTCATCCTATGGACACAGTGCTGAGCTGATGGAAGCCGTGGTCGAGTTTGTTCATGTCTCTTAGTGTGGGTTGTAGACAAAATCCTTTGTGCATAGAGTTTTACAGTTCTTACCTCCCTATTCCTTCCTCTTAATATTCATGCCTTTGTGTAATCTTCTCCCTTTGAGTACAGGTGAGACTGACAACTTGCTTCTAATCAAGTGATTTCGACAAGAATGATGAGACTATATTTATGTAATTACATTACATAAAATGGTAACAGACAACTTGTGAAGAGATTTCCTGCTCACTTGTTGATTTTAATAAAAGGAGCCCCAATTATCAAGAAACTGAGGATCGCCTCCAGCCAACTGTCAGTGAGAAGATGAGGCACCCAGTCCTACAACTACAAGGACATGAATTCTGCCAATAACTTGATTGGAATGAACCTTTTCCCCATCAAATATTCAACCGAGACCCATCCCCAGACAACACCTTGAATGCAGCCTTGCAGAAACTGAAGCAATGTGTACCCAGACTACTGACCCAGAGAAACTATGAGATAATAACTGTTTTAAGCTATATTTGTGTTAATGTCTTAGGAGGCAATAAATAGCTAATACAGCCAATACTTCTAAAAGCACGTGTAGTTGAATATTTTTCTCATATTGGGTTCCATGGAGGCTGGAGGGGGGAGGGGGATGTTTCACATCTAAATCAGTTTGGGGAGAATGTTCCATTCTATATCTCCCAGGCCCTTAAAGGGCACAGTGGGTTCTGAGAAATAACAAGGAAGAAACTTTGTTACATCAGAGTTACCTAAATTGTATTTCATTATAAAGTCTAGTCCTATTTTGATTTTTTAACTTCTAATAATTTCATATAAAACTAGTTTTCAAATTTATTTACCACAAAGTAGTGATTGAAAGAGCAATCACTTTCAAGGTGAGAACATCTCCCTTAAGGGAATCAAATTCCAGATTGGCACTTCCTTATATATTTTTTCCCAAACTGACACTCCTAGGGAGGATTATTCAAGTTTCCATTTTCCACCTTACAACAGAAAAGAGCCCCTCCCATTCATTCCCAATACACCCATAGATGATAAACAAAAGGACAACTTGAAACATTGGTCTCCATATTGAGAGGGTGAATGACCCTAAGACTGGACATCATATCTTTTCACAGACCAGATTTTCCTTTATTTACTTTTGCATTGCAGGAGAGCTTATAGAATGAAAGAAACCCATGTGTCCGTCTTCAGAAAATAACAGTCTGCCACAAGTGGGCAAACAAATCCGTAAATGAATCTCCTCAGGTAATTAAAGTAAAATGAAGTGTGTCCAAAACTAGGACTAGGTCATCCCTTGAGACCAAGTATAATGTACAGCCCTGAACTGCTGTTGCCACAGCTTGTCTGAGTATGAATGAGGAAAGGAGGAGGCTTAAAAAGCCCTGGGGTTTACATACACAGCGTTCATTCTCCTTGCAAAGCTGGGAGGGAGTGGGTAATGCAGGAACCCTGGTCTATGCCAGACATGCTCAAAATGACTCCTTACAACCATTCAAAAGGTAAGAGGAATTATTACCCATATTTAATAGGTACAAGAGAGTACACTTTAGTGAGTTGCAAAACTAGGACTTGAACCCAGACTTGGGGCTCCAAGTCCTGTATGCTCTTAACACCACACCATCAAGTGCACCTTCTCTACTACAATGGGAAGGAACGAACCAGCCCTTTTAATTTCCCCCCCTTTAAGACAACAGTTTAGTTCCTTCTGTGGAGTTTTTACCTCCATATAGGGATCTGGTGAGCTCTGGGCCCCCAGGGTCATTGAGATGCAACTCAAAGTCTGAGATATAAACCTGTTCAAATTGCATTCTTAACCCCTAAGCATAAAGGCAGGCCATCTGTTAACTCATGAGATGTCTATAGAAAGACGAGATTCTAGTGAGCAGAACGTACTTTTCTAATAAATAATGATATGGCTGAGAAATTTTTACAGAAACTGAAAATACAGTATTATTTACGTGATGTAAATTATTGTAGGAACTGAGAAACACCCAGTTTCTAAAACTTCATTTATGCATGCCTAAAGTGTATTCAGCAGTTATATATAGCATATGAACAGTTTAAGTAAGATAGCTAGTGCTTCGTTGTCTCTGAATGAACTATACCAGGAAAGAACAATGACAAGGGAAACTGCAATTTTCCCAGGAATTTCTTTTATAAGATTAAATACAGGTTGGCCAGGACAGCTCAACAGGTTGAGTGCTTGCCTTGCAACTTCGAGGTCCGGGAATCAAATCCCAGCCCCGGCCCACGCAAACCCATATGCTGAATTGCCATACAGCTGGTAACTGCTGGGATGGTGGCAAAGGTTCTTGCCTTGCACAAGGGAGGCCCCCAGTTTGGTTCCCACCTCGTGTGCCCCCACATCTACTTATGTGGAATAAAACTATGTCACAACTGGTGATGTACAACTAGGGAGTCTGCTCTGGGCCCTCAACTGCTGCCCATCTTCTCTCAAAACAATAAACTAAGTCTTAAAAAAAAAAAAGATAAAATACACAGGCATGTATAATCAATGTGTATTTCTTTATATCTGGACTAATCCCTGAAGAAGTAGAGATAGCTTATAAAATCTATACAATAAAACAGAAAATATTTATATATAAGTAAAGTCAGGAACAGGTAAAATATACATAAGGAACCAACGTCAAGTTGGGAGAGAGGTAGAATGCAGACAGGTAGATTCTACTGAGTTATTGAATTTGAGCCACAAACTTGGTTCTGAGCTTCCTGGAGGCTAAGCAACTAGAAATTAATGAATAGACTAATGGATTTAGATATGTTATCAGTAGTGAAAATGTATTTTTTATTAGCCATCTAATTGTGTAATACTTCACACTAAATATTCTTTGCAGATAAACTTTAAATATGGAAATTTATATGCAAAATAAAGCTGTTGCTAATTAGAAGGAAATGCATAAAGAAGTGTATTTACAAAACTATTTCTCATTATAAAAACTGATGGTTTCAAAAAGTGCATTATGATAAAGAAGAGAGTTTCAAAGAGTTCTCAAGTTAACCAGGAAAAGTAACTAGGGGCCTTCTGCATTGAAGGTTTAATCCAAGATGTTGATCCAGTCACTTTGGTGAACAAATCTTCCAAATAAGGTCTTCTCAGAAAATTCAAACCCTTTTCTGTAGGAGCTGGAAATGTCAGCAGAATAGTTTCTGAAGATGTTATGCTGGCCTAATGTTTTGACAGAGAGAGAGAGAGAGAGAGAGAGAGAGAGAGAGAGAGAGAGAGAGAGAGAGAGAGAGAGAGAGAGAGAGATACAGAGACAGAGAGAGAACTGAACTGAGGGATCTTCCCAGTTCAGCATATGGATCCGCATGGGCCGGGGCCGGGATTCGATCCTCAGTCCCCGGCGCTACAAAGTGAGCACCTATCCCACTGAGCCATCCCGGCTTCCCCTAGCGGAGTTCTTTTGTAGCCCGATTTTTAAACTACTACGTAACAGTTTTTCTGGCAATGATGAGGCGTCACAGAAAGAGAAAACAAAACAAGTGAGTAAACCAAAGAAAGTAAACAAAGCTTGACAAGAACCAATTTTTTGTTCTAATAAGAGATGCTCTGCCTTCAGCCTAGGATGGATAAATGGGTGAGATGATCGAATGTCCAGAACAGAACATCAACAAATGCTTAGCTTCCAACAATTACTATGGTTAAAGCATATATTTCCAAATTTAGGAAACATTAGGACTCTTATGCAGACAAAAAGTGAATGTGTGCCAAAGATTTTGTTTAATGTATTGTTAATGAAGGAACCAGTCAGATGTTTGGCTGGTTTAAAGGAGAATGCAAAGAACAGCTACATTTACAGATCAGGAATACTGAAATGAATTTTCAAATGGACCCATAAGAGAGGGCTGGCCTTCCACCACAATTCATTTGCATGTCCATACACTTGCATGATTTGCTTTGCCATCAGTTGCAGAATAGATCAAAGGCAATGAGAGCTATAATCAGATAACTTTGGAAAGCTGTCTGTCTCTAAACAGTACATCGTTTTCTATAGGAGACTGAGTAATCTTGTTTATTCTGAATTTCTTTATATGGGTAAGTAAATATGACCTCCATTCTCAACACTCTACTGGTATTATACTAGCAATGCCCACCCTTGGGGCATTTTGAAAGCTATGATTTTCTTTATCTTTCTTCCTGAAATTCATAAAGAGAACAGTAGCCTTCAATCTTAAACAAAATAGAGTGTCTACTGTTTTGTGAGCCCTTAAGATTTGCCCTAATAACAGAAGTTTCAATGGCTGTCTTTGAACTAAGACTAAGGTATTTGACGAATGACTGAGATTAGTGAATGTCCGTATCTCATCAACATCAACAAATGTATCTTGCAAAAAGAGTTACATAACAATTTCAAAGCAATGCTTTAGGAATACATGTAATTTTAAATATTCAACAAATAAAGTTAATCAGAATTCTCTTTTGCTAGATTTTTCCACTGGTAGCAGAAATACTACCTGTTCACCTAATTCATCTCCTCCTTTTTTAGCCATACTTTATTCCCAGCTTCCTTTGCAGTTAGGAGAAGACACATGGCTGCATTCTGGCCAAAGAAATGTGAGCACAAGTGATTGTTTTATTTCTAAACCTATGCCTTTTCCCCTACTCTGCCTCGCCAGCTGGCTTCAGAGGTCTCTGAAATACATACTCATAGGAGGCAGGAGACCTATTCAGAAAGGAACATAGGTCCTGAGTGACCCTGAACTTTTCAACTTTATGGGAGGGGGAAATAAACATATATTGTCTTTGAATTTTGTGATTGATTTGCAATAGAAGCTAGTATTACCGTAATATATAAGCATCCCAAATTTCTTTTGAATTTAACTTTTTAAAAATAGGCAATATATTCACATTGTTTAACAATCAAGGCAATATAAAAGGTGCACATTTACAATCTCACTCCCACTTAATTTCTGTACACACTAAATGTCAGTGCCAGTTTAGAAAGTAAGCCCAGTCCTAGTGGATGGCAGAGCACAGGGCCTGCCCAACCTGCTGCAGCAAGACCGGTATCTGGAAGAACTGGCTTTTATTCACCAAAGACCACACGACCATATGCATAGTGAGAGTCAGGTAACCACAAGAAAGTGAGGATGAAGATGAGTGGAACTGCACGTGGCAGGAGGAAGGGCACAGCAGCTGCATTCTGCTCTCTGCCATGCACTCTCTGTGTCAATCGAGCATTTGGAAGTATCTGCCTCCAGGACTTCCCTATCCTATTCCTTATGAAACACTGTCTTTGAGACCATGGTTTATCTACTTGACAGAGCCAATTTTTATTTTGTTTTATTTTATTTATTTTTTTAGCTCATAGTTCTCCTTGCTGAAAGAACAAAAAGGATGCCATCTTTTTTCTCCCAATTTAAAATTGTGTCTTTATTGGTCTCCATTCTCATGTCTCTCTCTCTGCCTCCCACACCATTTGTCCTGGATGTCTAAAGTCAGACCCTCTGTGCTCCCCTTCCTATTTCTCCCAGACTCAATGTCAAGGAGCCACTGTCGAGTGACCTATACCTTAAAGGTGAGAGCCAAGTCCTCGTGATTTTTCGTTTGCCATGTTTCTCCCACTAGGTAATGTGAAGGAGGCATGATTTCAACATAGTTCTGTGTGGTCCCAAATGCTGAGCTCTGCATGCTTGTCTATGTGGTGTGGATTACTGAGGGTGTTTTAGTATATAGACATTGTTCCCACACCAGTGTTTCCATCATCCTCACAGATAACAAAGCCCACTGAGAATACATTAAGGCATCAATCCTAGAAAATGTTAGAAACTGGGCATCCTAGTGAAATTGTAGATCTTTTGATGTGAAAAGATTCCGAGAGATTAACATGTCCAACAGGCTTGCTTCACAGATAATGAAATAGCATTAAAGAGGACGTGCCTTGCTCAAGAGAGCATCCGGAATGAAAGACAGAAATGTGGTCTTCTGATGCTCACTGCTTGTTTCCTTACATGTCATGCCTCGCTTTCAAAGCTTTGGGTTATTAGCTGTGCTTTTCATGATTCTCAAGTTACCTACCCTATATGAATGAGCTGTTTTTGAACTGCCTAAGTATAGTCTATGGTTTAAATAGGCTGAAAGAAATCATGTAAAATTGTGGACCTTGGCATCTGTGAGTACGAATCTACCTGAACAGTTTTGAGCCCATGCTTCGTGGGTAGAGGTGGGGGTCAGGGAAGAACAGCTTCCTGAGCTGAGATCTAGAGAGTGGCGGTGCATTCTGGGTATACTGGTCTCCATTCCACCTTTCCCTGAGCATCCGGAACATTGCTCAAGCTAAATCTTCTGTGCAGTGTTGCGGGTCACATGAAGGCCTCTCCAAGGAAGCCAAGCGGGTAAGACACCCATTCTCTGTTCTCATTTAGTGTGCAGGCCAGATTTTTCCACGAATCTAAACTTACTACCCTACCCACAGCGTTAACCTTTGCAGATGTCATGTATGGCCTGTCCAAAAGCTTTTTGAATGTGCATCATGTCAAATCATGACTTAAAAATAAAGACGCAGGGCCAGGGTGAAAACTGTTTGGCTGCTTCATTCTTGGAAGCGGGTAGGGCCGGGCCCATGTCTAGTCCTCCACTTCGTAGGTTCAGTCTCAGTTTCATCTTATATTAGCCTAGGGACCATTGGACAGACAGCCTAATTGATTCAGGAGAAAGAAAGGTGATGACACTGCTTCTGTTTGTCCAAAGAAACACCCTCCTACCACTCCCCAAACTTTGGAAGCATATTCTCACCCATCTCTGACCACATGATCCGGAACCGGATTTATCACTGTACTTCACCCCTTTAGCATCTTCCCTCACAAACAAATGTTCCACCCAGATCTGAAGAACGGCATGCATCTCTCAGGGGTTTCTCAACTGGAACTGGCAAAATATTTTCTCCTTGCTTGTGAGTATCAGCAGATGACCTCAGGGCTGCCAGTGTTTCAGCAGATGTCGAGAATCCCACAACAGAGATGACAGCAGAACATGAAGCTCCAGCTTCCAGATCCCCAAGGCCCTCAAGCAGCTCTGGTGCTGAAGTCTCTTCTTTGCGAGCCAAATCCACAAATCTCTAGGCAACTCTTTTTGTTTAGCTTATGCTGTGTCTCTGTAAAACAGAGAGTCCAGGCTACAACCGGACTCATAAGAATTTGTTTTATAAACTAGGTTGTCAATTTCAAAAATGATGCTACGACATGTAACTAACCGCCCAGTGGATTGGCTGGTGAGTGCATGCTTTTCCCTAGAGGACAGCCTGTGGGAAGCCAAATTATGATGAAAAGGTTGCTTCACAGGCGCAATGTCAGGATTAAAGAAGCAAGACAGTCTCAAGGGGCCCTTCCTGTAATCCATGGCACTTCAAGGACACAAGGTCTGTTAAGTAGGGCATGACGATTCTGCTAGCTAACCAAGGCCCGACCACCTTGCATGATTCTTAGAGACACACTGACAGGTTCTTCCTTCAAACTTTCTCCTCTGAAGTTTATCAAATCATTCTGATCCTTTCATGAGATAGGAAGTTTTAGGTCTTTTGGACTTCGCTCATTTCCCTTGCCACCATTCCTCCCTCACCAAACCCCTCACTACCATCCACCTCCTTTCTCCTCTGATTGTAGAAACCCTCTGAATCTTCTAGGACTTGACAGCATACATCAGTCTCTCTGTGAGGCATGCCCATTTTTGCCCAAGTTAGAATTTAATTCCATCCTCTCCTGTGTTTCCCTTTAGGAGCAAAATGCACTCATTCTGCGGTATCATGAGCAGAGTATGCATTGTATCTCCTTCTAGATTATGAGTTCTTTGAGGGAAATTAATCTGTTCTTTCTGATCCCCAATTTTTAACATAATCCACTGCCAATAGTAGAGGCATAACATGTATATTGAATGTTAGATAACTAGCATGAAATTACTACAGTGTGGTTGGTTTATTTGGGGGTTTTGTGTGTGTGTGTGTGTGTGTGTGTTTTACAGAATGTTGTATTGCTTATGGCTTTTTGGGTAACATTTGACAAAGAAAAGAAACCTAAACAACCGAGTGACAGGAAAGGCAGGGGCACAGCCGAGACTACAGATACACTGGTCCTCAGTCCACAGGCCTCCTGAGACGTCTCTGTTTTTTGTATCTGCATCTCTCTCCATCTACCACTGCAGATCAGAGTCTCCCTCACACGGGGGAACTTGGTTGCTGACAATCTTAGAGCCTTGTGTCTCAAAATGTCAGCTACGGGTGAGAAACTGAAATTCCCCAGCATGAGATGGAAGATTCCTGAAGAAGCACATGTGGTTACGTGGTGGATTGTGGCATTGGCCCCAATTCTTTTTGTCTCCCTGTATTTTTACCTTTTGGTGTTGACTGGACGTTTTCCTCCCAAAAGACAGATTCTATTTCTCACTACTTGACTATGCTTGAATGAGGTGAGGACAGCATTATGCTAATGCTGAGCCCAGCTCTCAGGAGTCCTCTTTGATTGCCAGCTATTTTCTTGCTTGTCAGCGAGTCCATAAGAAGGACTTGCCCAGACCAGCCCTCAGGTCCCCAGAGGGGCTAAGACCCCCAGGCAGCACGGCCACCCAGCCTGCTCCAGGCTGTACCTTCTGACCCCAGCGGACCCTGCTGCACGAGTGAGGTCAGCCAAGATGACCAGAGCCACTAGCTGAGCCCAGCTTTGTCCCGCCAACACCCTTGTGACGCCAGGTCTGGGAGAACATGTTATTGTGACTTTAAGACACTGAGTTGTTAGCCCAGCATCTGTGTGGCACTAGCTAACTGATAAAAGCCAAGTCTCAGCTTTGTAACTTTCTAGAAATGATACCATGGACAAGAGGCCTAATAAGCTGGATTCCACTCTTCATCTCTGCAAAATGGAGATAATAACAGTACATATATATCATAGAATTATTGAAAGAATAAGTTAAAATCGAAAGTGTTTGGCACATGAAAACCACGAATATATTTACTTTTTTTTTTCACATGCCTACCCACAAACAATTGCAGCCAGAGAGGTGGAAGGGGCCCTGGGGGCTGACCCGGCTTGAGCAGATGTCCATCTCTGGGTAAATCAGCTGCGGACAGAGGGGTCGAGGTCTGTAAGAGAGCAGCTCCCATTTGAGGAGCAGGCTGGGTGTGATGAGAGAAGCATCCTCAGGTAGAAGACCCGGATGCTGAGTTCACATTAAAATGGGAGGAGGGCCAGGTAGATAAAACAAGAAGGATGGACCCAGGGCATTGTAAATTTAGTTATTTCTTGAATCAGAGTTTCATTGGTAAACTCTGAGTCACAAGAAAGGGCTTTAGATACTTAGCACAGAGCAAGCCACACGAGTGTATGCGGTCTCTTCTATGTAGTAGGCATTTCATTGTAACGCTTACTAACTTAGCTTCACTTACATTCTTTGACTACTGGAAAATGAAAACAATAATTCCCATCTTTCAGCATGGTTTTAGGAATTGACTGAGATAATGTATGTAACACAAGGGCATAGTACGTGACATAGAGCAGGCACTGGATGAATGGCCGTGGCGGCTGTGTTTGTTGCTGTTATTCTTGGCTCCCTCTGTGCTGTGCTGTTTCTCATCAGCTTCTATGACAGGAGGGAAGCCATCCTAAGCCAGCCATTTCCATTTCTGTGGTGGTCTTCACTGACTGCAGCCTAATGCACGTGTCATGACAGCCGTGCATGTAAAGTCTGAACACAAGCAAGGTGTATCCTCTCTGGTGCAATTAATGCTGAACATGTTCGTGTCCCTAGTTTTTCAAAGGCGACGGGCTCAGAAGAGATCTTGTGCTATCTGATGTGGAAAGCCTTTACAGTGCAGAATCTGAATGGCAAAGCTGTTATTCAAACCTACCACTGATGAACAGTGGTAAATGTGTGACATTAACCCTCCAACCCTCTTTGTCTGTCCTTGGCTGACACTGGGAAACTGGTGAGCAGCTCACTGAGCTGGGCTGTAATTAGTGTGTGCAGGTTGTTCCCAGACAGACCTTTACAGGGAATCGGTCGTTATTACGGGGGTTTCAGGAAATATAGACCCCAATTAATTTCTAAGCCCAAGAAAGAAGAGCAACAAATAGTTTTCCTCTGGCAACAAGAATAAAGGGAAAAGCTGATCAGACCCAGGTTGTCTATACAAGATTACCATCTGATGAAGTGCATTGGTTCCTTCTCACCCCCATGCCTGGCGGCAAATAGACACAACCCCCATCATGCCCAGAGGAAGATGAAGGTGTGTCTCATAGGCTGGCCTTCCCAGGCACTGAAAGCAGTGGCTCTTTAGCGTTGTGGGCTGGTGCTGGGAGATACGCTGGGGGAGAAGAGAAGTGTGTAGTGCTTTAATGCAAGCAAACTGAGGTGACAAAGAACAAAGAAAGTGTAGCATCTCTATGTGGAGTTTAATAAACAATCCCTCGTAATTGTAGGCATATTCTCTGAATAAATAAACAACTTGCATCCTGGTACATACATGTTTGAATGTGGCTGTGTTGGAGTGAAGACACACTTACACAAAGGGGAGGTTGTAAGTGGAGTGCAGTGAGCTAGAATGTTCCAATATGTTGCTAATGTCAGGAAAGTAGGATCATGTGTACAATGGGTTGTCCCGGTGGCTAGCTGTTAGTTCAGAGGAGGCAATGGAAAGATATCAGCAGGTTTAGGCATCTCGGCACGTCCATAGAAATATCACTGCACTTACTACCCTGTGGGGGAAAAGTGGTGAATCCTCAGACTGGGGAGGGGCTTTCAATGAACTGTAGGGATGCTGTGATTAGACAGGATCAGTGGTCCTGGCACTGGGAGTTTATTCTACCGGCTTTGCATGGAAGACATGATCAATGGCTGTTTGTGAAAGATCTTGATTTTAGGTAAATTTACTTTCCCATCATGAGTGCCCCACTATCAGAAAGACAAATTAATTTAACATAAGTGACTTCCTGCTCCCTTATGAATTACTTTCCAATTGTTTTTAATAGCATCTCTTTATCTCTAGCACAAGAAAACACAGTTGACCTTTAACAGCCTCTTTTATAAATGAATCCAATTGCAGTTCAGATTTTCCACTTTCAGATCTTTATCTCCTCGCACCTTGAATCCAAACTCATCGGAATGCAGGTCCAGCTGCCTCTCTAATGGTATCTATCCGTTAATTAAACACTCGGTGCTTAACAGCTTGCATGCCAGCAGCTGTAAAAGATGAGAAGGCAGTTCTCCTTTAATCTATAAATATTTATTTTCTTTTGGGGGATTGGTTAGAAGAAGATTAAGTGTACAGGAAGATAACCGGCTCCTGGAGAATGTGCATGTGGTGGTGGACGTTTCTTGCCAAGTCACATCAGATGCAGTTAGTAAGCAGAGAGGCTGGCTCTTCACCCTAGCAATCATAACTTACGAGGTGCACATTCGAACAAGCATCTTCCTCCATCTGGGCTAAGGGATGTGTCTGTGTTGATGAGTGCATGTTAATGAGTTTACAGGGAGGAGTGAATATAGTTCACATAGAAGTGGGCTCTGATATTTATGGGATCCTGACTGCATGGGAGCCAGGTCATGGCCTAAATATTCTTATCCTGCCACAGTGCATTATGGGAGCCTCCTTACCCCAGTTATATTTTTCCTTGCTTCTCAGACTCATTCATCACTGAACTGTATATAACCTGTTCTGGAATAACAAAACAACAGACTGAAAGTTGGACACGGCATTAACTTTTTGAAAATGTAATTTTAGATACAGAAAAATTATACGTGCATGGTAGAATATTAGAAAGTACACACAAGCAAAACTAAGAGAATAAAAAACATTATATTGCAAATACCTTGAGACTGAATAGGCAATGCCTTACTGTATATCCAGTATGTATATGTGTGTATGTATGTATATATATCCAGCCATGTGACCATTCTTGTTATATTGAAATGGATGAATTTTTTTCCAGACTATATATGTGCTTCTTTAGTTAACAATGACTATTTTCCACTTATAATTGTCTCAAAAATATCCTTTGTATTTGATTTGTCCATACTAGTATCCAATCTAGAACGACATGTTGCATTTAACTGTTATGCCTCCTGTTTCTCTCTCAATCTAGCCCAGTACCTCTTTTCAAGCACTAATGTGTTAGAGAGCATGAGCCTGTTAGTTCTCCAGGAAAATGGCCCACGGCTTAGTTAGGAATCCCTGAAAAGAGAGCTCAAGATAAAGACTTTTGTGTCCCTAGTTTCTGAAAGATGATCTGATGAAATAGATGTGAAGGAGAAGAAAGATAAAAGGAAGAAGAAAATGCTCGTGGGGGCATGTGTTATTAACATCACTACTGTAAGCATTGGGCTTCAATTCTGCCAGGACAGTTGAAATACAACCAGGATGCCCCTGGAATTGTCCACCTGAGAGAGAGGAAGCTGAAGCACTTAACTGCCAACTCCCCTTGGGAAGGAAGGCATTCACTCCCTTCTGCTTCCTGCTGTGCTGGCTCAGGCCCTGAGCTGATATAGCATCAGAGAAGGTCCTGGGCATGAATGCAGAGAGGCTCACCTACCATCTGTCCACTGCAACTGTCACTGCAATGAGAGGTGGGCCAAGGGGGTGTGATGTGAGTACCAAGATCTATAGCCCATGTTTTGCATTTGTCTGTATTTTTCCTCCATGCGAGATTATTCAGTTTGTTATTCTAAAAGAGCACTTCCTATAAACAAAAGGTTGTCTAAGGCCAGATATTGTTAAATTAAGCATTTCACAAAAAATAAGGACTTTATTATTAGTTACATATGACTAAAAAGATGAGCTAACACCTTTTCTTTCATTTTCAAGAGATTAATTCATCAAACTTTTACTGAGCACTAGATATTGAGATAGGTGTTGATAAAACAACCTTGCTGCTGAGTTTAGCAAATTTTGTAAAATAAAATAGTGCTATAGTAGAATTTTATATAGGGTGGTACTAGGTCAGAAGAGGAAGTGATCAGTTCTTTCAGGGTAGTGAGGAAGGAGGTAGATGGAGAGAGAAAAGTCTTTTCCATTTCAGTTATGCTTGATCTGGGTTTTGAAAGATGTATAATTGGGGAGATATGTATTCTAAACTGAGTTATATTGGGTACAAGGCTTATAGGCCTTAAAAAGGAAAACTTGGGAAGCTGAAAGTTATTCAGTATGACTGGGGAGTAGGTGAAACCAGAATAAGAATAAAAGAAAGGGACAGATCATGGTAAACTTGTACAACAGACTAGATATTGTCTTCATTGCTGATACGACAATGAACCATTCCTGGAAGGAACACAGCATGCCCAAATGTTTTCAAATTGTGAATTTTTGAATAAACAAAATTGATATTAAAAACAAAAACAAACTTTTTGTAGAAGGCAACACCAGATAATTGTTATGATTTAGTGAAGACTCAACGCAAATAATATAAGCATATCTTTCAAGTGGTTTTAAAAAAATGCAGCTGTGCATGTAACTTTGGGGTCATGGAATTACCTTAGACATTAAATGTGTAAAATAGAAGCAACTAGGAGGAGGACTGATGAGACAGTTGGATTCCCTAGGCCTCTGTTTGCAAGACTTGATAGCCATGAGTGAAAGTGGACTTCAGAAAAGCAGGAAACAAGAGTGGAGGGGTCTACGTCAGGTCTGTTGCTTCTGGTCACCCACTCCTAGAGACTTACATCGAGTTTTATAAAGAAGAACTGGTGGCCGAGGTTAATGGAGCTGTTTTGAAGAGGGAGTGTGAGGCAAAGAGCATAGGCAGAGTTGCTTTAGTTCCCATAACCTGAGGGAAGCCCAGTGTTGGGGAGGAGAGAATTCTTCCACTTCCTCAGGGACATAGGATCTCACTAGCTCCTTGAGGGTTGGGAAGACCAGGAGACTTCCCCCTTAATAAAGACAGTTAAGTTCTCATAGCAAACATAACTAATGAGGCAGCACCTCTAAGTGCCTTTGTGGGTTGCAGGTAGTAGTGACAAAGGAGGAGCCTGGAGCAGATGCTGCAACACTACTCTGGCTACAACTGACAACTTGGTATGAGTACTTTAATGTGATCCCTGGAGACTCACCAAAATAATTAGGTCATACTATATAGGGCACTACAATAATAGAGTCAGGCCATTGAAACTAGTGTTGACGCAGATGTAGTGAATCCCATTTGATTCCACATACAGGTAGGTAAGGCCTGGTAAATTTGGGTTACAAATAAATGGTAGCATACCTGGTTGAGATTTTGTGGCTCAGGACCCTTAGCCTGCACATCAGGGTTGATTGTGGTTCCCTGATGAACCATCAAGTAATTTGGGGGTGACCACCCGAATTAAGAAAAAAGTGTCATAATGGATGTCACATTATACCAGGGCTCAGTGGTTAGGCAGTTAAACATAGAAGAAACACATTTTTTATATGCACATGTACCGCTGCTAGAGACAAGAATAAGCTCTTCACAATCAAGGTGGTTGTACGCACTTAAGCAAAAATAAATGGCTAGTGGACTGCAACAGTTGGAAAAAATCAGAAGTAGCTCTTGCCCTGAAAAAGTTCACACAGGCCTGCTGTACCAGAAAGCCTCTCTCACGTGTGTTCATAGCACCATGTTATGATGTCATCTTGTAGTCACATGCTCCTAAAATGTGTGCTATTTTTATGGGCTATACCATGAAGGTTAGACGTTCCTCAAAAATGAGACACAATCATCCGAACACCCAGACCTATTGCCCGCCCTTTTTGGGCTGGCTTATCTCTGTGCAAGTATTGATCACTGCAAGGGGAAAAGGCTATCTGTTCAACTCCTTCAGCCACAGTGAGGAGATTTAGCTGAGTAGAAATAATGAAAGGAGGCAGGAAGAAGGGAAATATGGGCCGGAGTCCACTGCACTTGAGGAGACAGTGATGTCTGGAGGAGTCAGTAACAAAGGAGAAAAATCAGAGCAGCGTCACTCTCTGTAGCAAGGCCAGCAGCCCCTCCAGGTGACGTATCATGGGACAGGTCACCGAGTGCTACTTTTCTAACTGGGCTATGCCAAGCTCTCTTGAGCAAGCAGATTTATTATACTGTCATTGGTGCATCACCGAGAAGACAAGGTGTAAGGAATTGCAAGTAATAGTTGTATTTTTTCTGGTTGAAGCCAACAACCCACCTCCTTTGTCTCAGCAAGCAGGAGACTTGGAGATAGAGCAAAGTGGAATTTAGAGATATGTTGATTATGTTCCTATTCTTTCATGTTTTGTTATAGATTGCATTTGACTTTCGTGGTTACAAAAATAATAGAATAAAAATTACACAAAACTATAGTCATATACAACTTGTGTTTCCTGATGTGCCTATATATTTACCAGTGATCTATCTGGTAAAATAGTGAGAATTTATTAATAATTGTGAGCTAATAATAAAATGCATCTGGTGTTTCTTTTCCTGAGGATTAAAGGAGGGAGGAAACTAAATGAGGAGAGGCAGTGTTCTGACACCTGTGGGTGGCAGAATCACATGGTGCACTGTTTGGGGGACAGTTTAAATACCAAGCAGAATTTGAAATGTGACTTTCTGTTGATCCTACAGTTTCACTGCAAGGAAAAATTTCCTTACAGATATACAAATGTGCAAAGATAGATGGAAGGACGATTGCAGAAGCACCCTTTACAAGTGAAAAATTGGAAACCACCTAATGGTTGGTCAATAAAGAACTTGATTATACATATTATAGTGCAACCTCATGATGAAACACTACTCAGTATTCAAATTAATGTGCATTAAAAAAAACCAAAATGTAGAATAGTTTATGGAGTAGAATGCCAATTAAAGATTAATTTATTTTAAGGGGGAGGGCCCAGAGCAGTCTTCATAGTTGTATGTTATCAGTTTTCAACATGGTTTGGTACCACACAGGTGGGTGGGGGCTGCGCAGGGCAGGAACTGAACTGGGGTCTCCTGCATGGAAGGCACGCCCCCTCGAGCCAGGGCCAAACTGGGGGTGGGGGTGGGGCAGGGGGAGAATCAAACTGGGCACTTCCTGCATGGGAAGCACACCCCAGCTTAGCATATGGGTTCATGTGGTCTGGGGCCAGAATTTGATCCTTCGACCCCAGGGCTGCAAAGCAAGCGCTTAACTCACGGAACCATTCGGGCTTCCCCTAAAATGCCATTGAAAACACATACACATGCACATATGTATATGTGTTTGAATATGCCTAGAACATTTCAGGAAAGGAATGAAAACTGAATAATCATTCTTTTGGAAAATGTGACAGAGGGGTGGCTGTAGAGGTAGAAGTTAGATATTATTGTATAAGCTGAAAAAATATATTACCAGCATCTTTGGATCATGTACATTTTAAAAACACTTAAAAGTAAAAAACAAAAGAATATAATCAGTTTCCAGGATTTTTTTAAAAAACACAGCCTGTGTCAAGGTAGGTGGGAGCCCCAAATGACTAACATGTATGTCCCTTGCCGTGTGATCTTACATAAACACATCTCTCCTCAACGGAGTTTTTACTTCCTCTTTTCATTTGCAGTATGATTTTTAGCAACTACAAAATATCTCAAGGAAGAGAGGAAATTAAATTGAGTAAAAGTGTTTGTGCGAAATTGTGAAAAAAACACCTAGAAATAGTAGCCAGCATTGTTGACAGCCAGCAATCAAGAGAAATGCACAAGCTAATTTGTACAGCCCTTTGTGACTGGCTATTTCTGTATGAGGCTACTGACAATGCTGATTTCAACAAATTCATGGCCATTTCAACCACATTCAATTCCCTAGAATTCAGGATTGGAGTCTTTCCTAATGTTCTTTCCTGTGTAAAGTTGTGACCTATGTTCTTGTAGATAAGAGGAGCCAGATCATTTCAGAAAAAGAGCATCTCTAGTCCTCAGTGTGAGTTTGAACTGAGAGATCTGCACATCCAGAAGTGTCACCCCCTGTTTGATGTTGCTTATGAAGATCTGTGCATGAAACCTATGATCTGGTTAAACTGAACTTTCTTGACCACATTTCTACTCCATAGGTGTCATTGAGCACTTTCTATGAATGAGGCCCACCTATTCACTGGGGATATAAAGATGAATGTGAATATTCTCATGGAGTTTATAGTCTAGTTGGAAAAGTAAATATATGGCACACACATTACAATATAACGTGTTAGTTGCAATGCAGTGAGTACATAAAGGTCTAGTCACCAGGAAACACACACATTGATATTTATAACTGCAAAGCACATGCCAAATTTAGCTTCTTAATTGGACTGAAGAAATCTACCTTATAGTCATCATCCTAAACTCTTCCTGAGACAAACTATATATACAATGTTGTCGAATTGCTAATCCTGGGGACAAAGGTCTTGCGAGGAAATAAACTACTATAGAATCTTGTGACTATCTATTTATGAAATGCATCCTGTTTTCATTCTTAAGAGGTTCCTCACTTCTCCAATTAACACAAAAATCAGTGTTCTCTTGAGTAGTTTTCCAAATCTGTTCACTGAGAAAAACAATTTCCTTCTGAATATTGTATCAGAGACAATTAGATTTGGATTGATCAAAAAATTTATTAGGAAATTTGAAGCAAAGGTAGCAGCTATCAATGAATAAACAAGAGAGTTGTAGACATTGTTAAAGACCACTAGATTTTTCCTTTCTATTCTAAAGTATTCCTCCCTTGTCAATTCCATTTATTTTTAATTATGCCACATGAATAAATCACATGGAAAAACAATAGATTTGTGTATGTGAATTATATATTGAAAGACAAATAGATCCAGCTGATCAAACTGAACAGAACAAGTATGTGTGTATTCTTTGGTTATTTTTGTTTGGTTGTATGTTTTAACAAGTACTACCCAGATTCACTTCAGCAATAGAGTTAAAAAAAAAAAAAGGAATGTGATACATAAACCTAGGATTATATTAAACTAAAATAATAGAATAAAAAATTAAGAGGTGAAAAATTATACATTTTTTTGTTCCATAATTTGATATTTGGGGTGTTTCAGGATGTGAACTCTTTCTTGTTTTCCAGAGGCTTTGGAGTTAGCCTCATGCCATCTGCTGGGTAATGTTAGGATTTGAATATGCACTAGAATGATCTGGAAAGACGTTTGCTTTCACAGTAAAATATCTCTTCACTGGCCCTAGCAGAGTATCATTTTTTTTTTATGGCCTGTAACATATTCTTGTGATTATGTTTTATTTTTCTTCTGTCTTCACTGCCAGAAAGATAAATAAATTAGGAAAATGACACGCAGTTTTCAAATCTGATATCTATAAAATATGGCCTCAGCAAATAAATGAGATTTAGGAGACAGAGAGTAGATGAACAGACCTAAACTTCTCTGTTATATGTTTGGGTGGCTATATCCTTAAGCAGGGAGCAAAAAGATGTAACCAGACAAACTGATCTACTAATGTCTTAATTTGTGTTTTTAGTTCTCTCAGATGTCTTGTTAAAAAATAGTCCATTTTAAGTTTATTCCGACAAATGAGCTCTGTATGATATAAAGAAAAGAGGGAGACATGTTGTGGTAAAGAAAAATGGTAATTGATAAAATAATGAGCATTTAAAATGTTAGGTTTATGGAAACATCAACACTTGAAATTGTGATTGATAGTTTCTTTAGTCTTCTAGGATAACTATGCTGATTTTGAAATCAAATTACTGCCTAAACACTTAAAATTCTGTCACAGAGTGAGATGAATTCAAAGACTATTTCATCATAGCATTTAAACAAAAGCAAATAAGCAAAGCTTCAGAAAAATGCACAAGCAAGGTTTTCTTACTGGGTGAACATGTAAGGTCTTATTGGCCATGCGCTAACTACTTGGTGTACTTTAAATTGTGAAGTGGTGGGAGTGTTCATATGGGACACAAACATAGCTACTATTTCCATGGTAAAGATTTGTCATCATTTCTTGCTTTATCCTTTTGCCATTTTACGTACACTAGGGTGGTTGTGGTAGAGTGTTATTTATATTTCTAACTGCACTTTAAGACTAAAAAATTGTAGTACTTCTCATTTAGCCAACCATCCCACTTCAGCAAGTTAGAAAAAGAAATGCATTTGAAACATTGTGTCCCTGTCTTACAAATTGTGCAGTGTCATGGAAAACACCAAGCCAGACAGACAGCAAGCTAGCATTTTATTCTTTTATATATAGGATAACAGGTCACCAGATTGCAGTGTGAAAGAGAGTGCAAAGGTCTGGCAACAAGGGACAAAGAAAACTGACAGCTTGCTGCAGGCTTGTTATGCAAGAACAGTTGCTCCAGAATAGATCTGTTATGTCACACATTCACTTGTTTGACGCTGGGCTTGGCTACTCTAACAGATGCAGATGACAAGAGGAAGGCAACTGTGACAAAACAGAGCCTTGCCTCTCAGGGAAATTTCTGCAATTGCCCCATTTCGTTTAACCTGAGCACTGGGTCCCACTCATGCATCCTCCAAACGTCTACTTATTTCTGGGCCATTTTGATCCAGCAAAGACTGACTTCCATGGAAGTTGGGAGAAATAGAAAACATGCATGTGAATATCTATAGATGACAACTCTTGAATGAGGCCACTTCTAAAACACATTTGTTATACTAAGAGTCCCTAATTTATTTAGAAGAGTAATAGCAATGACTATAGGAAATAACTAATATCATATATTATAAAGTACCAATAATTAATCTTTCCATTTATTTATTTCTAAAAGTATTATAAAAATTTTTATTTTGTTTCAGTATCCAAATTATTTTTATTTTTAATTTTTTTAATTTTTAATGAATTGTTCAATTTATTGGGATGACGCGGTTGGTAAAAATTACATAGGTTCCAGGTATTCCATTACACATTACATCATCAATGTATTGCATGATGTGAAGAATTATTCTTTTTAATTAATTTGTTTCATAAATAAGTTTTAATGTTTTTTTCTAAGCTGGTACATTATTCAGCCATCTGTACCTAGCCTCAGAAACTTTGAAAAATCTTCTGTCTACACACACATATTCATGGTTCCCCATTTTCATAATGATCTAGTATATACTTTAGAGAGTTCCTGTGGCTACTATTGCTAGAAATATTACTGTTGGAGTATTTGGCTTGAAATTATATAAAATTGTTCTGAAAAGCTTGCAGATCATGGGATTGACTGTAGAACTATGGCTTAGAAAAATCAAGGACTGAGTTAGGTCAATAGGATGATGGGTATATTTGTCTAATGGATCCAGTAAGTCAGAATCATCTTATAAATGGGTTCAATTGCTAAAATATTGCATTAGATACAATTTAGAACAATGAACTTTATGTACAAGGGATATAATGGGATGGAGCCCATATGCTCTCTTAGGAAGCCTATTGTCCAGTATGGGTAACAGACTTCAATATATCAACCTCTGGTAAAATGCATTACATGGTGATTATCCCCAAATGAGAGATAAACAGCACACTATGAAAAATGTAATAATTCTGAGCAATGTAATTAGAAGAAGCTTTATGGAGGAGATGGCATTGGAACAAGACTTTGAAAGACAAGGGAATAGAACTAAGGTTGATGGAACCGCACAACTGTCATATTCAGGTTAGAGATAATAAAGGCTCAAGGAGGCCACAGGGAATTGAGAATCAAAAGCGTATTCAGGGAATGGCTGATAGTATGGTTGTGTGGGGCTGGTATGAGGGTTCTCTATAATTAGATTTTTCATCTTATTTGAGAGAAAATCAGAAGCCACTTCTGTGTACCAAGAATGACAAAGATAGGCTCAAAAGCACAGTTTTAGGTAATTCTATTTCATTTTATATTTTACAGTTCCATATGTCAATCTATAAAGATTTGCTGATGTTACTGCATAATTTTCTGGTCCCTGGCAGTACGGTGAGAAGGTATAGTTTCACATAATTGCATAGCATTCATTATAAACATTCATTTCCTTCAGATTTTTAAATTGAGGGGTTGTTAATTGCTTTCTTCACACCAAGGTTCCAGGTATAATCATTGGTAGTTGCTCTTAATTCATTAATAATGCTTACAGTGTTGCAATGATTTGATTCATGAATATTTTCTGAAACTTTTTATTAAATTTCTCTTATTACACTGGGAAGACCACCACCAAGAATAGATCTTTTGCCTGAAGTGCAATCATTAATTTTACTCCTCTTGCTGAGTCTCTGTAACCTTTGCTTTATAAATTTCCTATGTTATCTTAGATTTAGCATTTAAATGTCTGAGGACACATTTAAAGGATCAAGGTCTGCATTCAGGGAGCTCCATGAACTTCCAATATATTCTTCGTAAAAATGACGGTAGGAGTGGTTGACCCCTACTCATGTAGAGAAATCAGGCTCTGTTTAATAAATACATTTTAAAAAACACATGTCAGTGGGAATGAAAATTGAAAATGAAACTATTCCTCGCCAAAGGCGTTTGGTTATTATGACATAGTGTCAAAGAAAAGAAGAAGTTCAGGGTACTGCCAGTAAGACTTTGCCTCAGAGTACAGATTGATTTAAGGCTGTGGTTGTAAGACACTTTACTAAGTCTTTTGAAATGATTAAAGTTCCTTCTAGATCCTCTTACAGACAAATAAGTTCATACAAAGATTAAGGTCTTGGTTCTATAGATGCTGGAAACCTCCAAAGTATTTGTAATTGCAACTCTAGAGAGAAACATGTCTCAAAAAGAATTATGGCGTCATATATTTTGGTGCCACGATATCTGGAACTTACAATGTTTTAGGAAGTGCCATATTAAAGAAAGAAGTGCCAGCCTGAACAAAAGGACTGAAATTATTTGAGATATAAGAAGATCTTAGGACCCCTGCTTTCCTCAGGCAAGAATCAGGCTAGGAAAACTGCTTGCTCTCCAAAGATCATATGTCCTCTAATGCCATCTTTTAAAGTGCCCAAGGAGGATGATGGAAAACAAGGACGTTCCCAAAGGGCAGAGCCACATAAACCAATGAATCGGGGAGTCACTTTCAGGAGCAGAACCAGGGCCTAATCAAGAAACATCTCCCACCCGCAGAGTAGTGGGTTCTGGCAACATTTTTTCAGTGGGATTTCAAAATAGCTATGAAACAGTGACTTTTGTGCATCACATTCTTCTAAATTTTTTTAAAATGGGAGTTCTTATTACTTTTATCATATCCCTGTTCTACCTTTGTATGTTGGGTGTATTCTGGATGGTTAACCTGTCGTTTTACGAAGAAGTCTCTGGATCAACAAGACCTGCAATTAGAACTGATATAAACCACAATGTGATTGAGACTTTTGAGGGTCTTCAAATGGGGACGAGTATATTTTGCATATGGTAAGGATATGAATACATTTAAATAAGAGAGTAGGCTGTAACAATTTATGTTTTTTGTACAGCAAATACTCTTTTCTCCCGCCAGTTACCTCATTGGTGCTGGACTTGTCCACTTGGTTTGCTCTCTCTAGTGGGACGTTAGTGAATATTACATAAGCAGATGCTTGAACTGTGCTTGTGTGGTGTTGACTCTGTCATTGCTGTAAGAATAATACGTCTTGGAAACTTGCTGGAGAAATACAGAAGAAGGACGTGGATCAGATTCTGCTCAGCTTCCCCGAATACCTGTAGCTTAAAGGTATCACCCTAGCCGATTCCAGGCCTGTGAATATGAGAAACTTCATTGTTCTTCTGCCGCTAACTTTGGGGGATGTTCATTATATATCAATAGCTGACGGATATAATGCTATATCCAAGATACCACACTAAGCGTTTAATCATTTTTCAGCCTTGAGAGGTGTAAAGAAAACGGGAGTTTAGAAGAGTTCAGTAATAGAGGGTAGCTTATAGCCAGGCCTGTCTGATTATGTCTTTTCTTTTTAATGCTATTAATATCTTTCCATGTGCCACCATCTCCCCTGACCTTGCTTATAAAAGGACCTTGCTTTTGGAAGAATGTACCCAGCACAAGGACAAGAAGGCTCTTGGCCAGCACTGTTACAAACCCAAGTAGACATGACACCAACCAACGCTGGTCTGGAGCCTGATTGTGAAGCTGTGTGAATTGATTTTGGGCTATGCAATTGCCCCACTTTGTGTTGACATTTTCTTTTCCAATGATACATACTATCCTTACCCTTCAAGCATTCTTAAATTTTTGAGTCCTTTTGAAATAAAAAATAATAAAACCAAAAAGAAATGTTTATCTGGTGAAAGAAACTCCTCAATACTTTGTCTCCTTGATCCTAGTTACTTGCATTTTTAATTTTCTCATCTCTTAATGTGGAATTTGGGGCTTTGTATTCTCTTAAATATCTCTGAGGTAAATATGAGCAGATCAGGCAGGCTTTGGGGGCTGGCAAAATGTTGTCGTAAGTCTAGCTCTGAAGAGAAGGAACAAAAGGATAAAGAGTAGATGAAAATCAGAGAACAAAATATAGATTTGAGCTTATACTAGGTGCCAGACTTGTGTTCTGCTGTAGTAGTATGCAGCACACATGGACAGAAACTATCTTACTGAAGAACATATTGTAAGAGCTGCCATGTATCACTTTCACCTTCTCCAGAAAGTTGAACTGTGGCTGAAATGATTAGATAGAGACCGCTCTCTCTTGCAACCCTCCCCACCAGCAGAAAATGACTTAGAGGAACTCTTGGAAAAAGTCCTTTTAATTGTTACATAGCATCCTATGCCTCGTATGGAGTAGAATTCACTTAGAAGTTTCTAGTTCCTTCTGCACAAAAACAAAACAAAACAAAACAAAAACACTGGTGAAAATCATTGACTAGGGAAACAAAATTCCCCAAACCTCATTTGGGTAGAGTCTTATTGTGCAGTATAAGAAGTCATGTCTTCCTTCTGGGAAGGTATTATTATAGCACGGCTAATAAAACACTAGGCGGTTTTCTGATAGACTCTATGGGAATTACGGGGGGCTAAAATTTGTTCTTGGAAAACCAGCCACCCATTCTTTCAAGAGTATAGTGATACTTTTCTTTTCTTTTCTTTTTGTTTGTATTTGACCTGACAAAGTTTATTCAACCTTTCTCAGTTTATAAGAGTGTCATTACCAAGACTAAAACTATAAGTTGTCCTGCTAGTGAAATTGACCTCTGAATAGCAAAATTATAGCCAAATGTTTTCTGTATGTGTAAAGAGTAAGATTATAACCAAACACTTACCTTTAACTAAGTTTACAACATGGGAAATAATTTTAGAACATTTGTCTGGGCCAGTTCCTCTTATTGTGC